>KN837257.1:123816-133953 GCA_000827215.1 Sphaerobolus stellatus SS14 | reverse complement strand
TTCTCTTTTTGGTTCAAGAGACCAAGCAAGCGACGTGTTATAATAGGAGAGGAAATTTCGGATCCGCAGTCGACCAAGCGACAGTAGGCCCCGTTTTAGTGGTCTTCCGACGCCTGCAGCAAGCGTAGAATTAACAGAGGAAGATAATTGTATAGTCAATGGTGCGAATACTATCCATTCTTTTATTATTGACTATCTTACTAAATTTCCTTAGATCCGGCGAAAGACACCGCATAACGAATCCTCCATGCATTTTACCATGTATCTGCTTATTCTTCGTGACATACACTTACGGATGCCTATACAAAAAAAAAAAAAAATACTACAAAAAAAATAGAATAAGTGAACTTACTGGTATTGTGAGATTTCCATGAAAGAAAGCTTCAACGATCCGAACACTGCAGGGATCATGAAGAAGATATTGGATGGTGGCTAAGAGGAAACTTGAATAATTATTGCGTGGACTTTCCTCGAAATTTCGAAAGTGTATAACATCGTATATTATGGACAAAATCAAAGGATAAAAGCATTTTCTATTGGCTCAGTGGTCGCGGTTTCCTTTGTGATGCTAGCCAAAGCTGGAGAATACGTCCTTCTAGGGGCTCTGGGAGGGTTTTCAGCGTTCGCCGGCGACGCCAATCCATGAACAGGTCGTCGTCGGGGTCCATGTCATTTATCGAGTGGAAGGTGAGCATCGTCAAAAAAATATCCACTCACGTTGACTTTCCGCCACTCACCCATGGCAGCATATGCGAGGAATGACTTTGCTTCTTCTATAATGTCGACCGAAGACAAGTTCAAGCGCGTCTCATTCTCGCATCGCTCGATAGCGATGTTCGAACAAGGTCGTTAAGATGGAAGTCAACGATCGGGGCGAATTTTCTGCGATGATTACGGATGTCATACCTGCTCGCTGGCGGCATGGCGAGGCTGAGATCCTTCTGGGATCGTATCGCCAGAGGCTGCATCCGGTCTTTGGAAGAGGAAGAAGGCCAGAGCAAGGAAGAACACTGAAAGAATGCGCTTTTCTCGACTCTATCTAGGCTCCTGCATGATATAGTCCCGATTGCGCATGCCTAGGCAGTCATTCCAGCGCATCAGATTATCATTACTGCGCGCTCGGCGATTTGAACAATCTTATGCAGTTTTCCTTCTGGATTATCGAAAGGACGACTGTGTTACCATCGCACTTCATCATTCGGAAATAAAAATTCCTCTCGACATCACAATTTGAACGGAAATCTCACGCGGAACGATTTAATCGAACTCATATAAGGCGGCATTTATTTGTCATCTTTTCTGCCCTAAAGCACCAAGCGGACGACGACTGTGTATATAGGATTAGGGAAATTGTAATCCTGCCGGATTACTTACACACATTAGGTTCCGCCTTGATGACATAACAATAGACGCTCCATAGTATTTTCCATTATCGTTTACCTTTACCGTCATCACCATGTAACTATTCTCATTGTTCTCGAGGAATATACATCGGTCCTATCAATCCTTGGACCGAGACACCCAGTGAGACTGCAACTGACGGCAGCCTTTCAGAAATCACACATAATAGAGTGGTAATATTTATGTCTTTTTGATGATCTGCAAAACCTTACATTCGATCCTGGGGTTGAGTTAGCTTATTCAAAGAGAGGAACGTCTAGTTACTAGGGCGAACCGAATACAGAGAATTAGAGGACTAAATGGGGAGCTAACGGTGAATTCAATGGCGTGGTGAGTATAATATTCCTCCCTCCTCCGTCTTACTAAATATTTCCATGGATCCGGCGCTGATACGGCTAACGACTTTCCGAAATTGTGCTGTTCGTAACCCATTGAGCATATTGTCAATCCGTCGTTGAATAAATAAAACTGATTTGTGAATATAAGATTAGGCTTAGCAAAACGGTTAATATAGAAATAATGCTGAGTAGAACAACGATACTTTAGTATGTTTCGTCCTTGACTATGTTTATAACTGGTACTTTCAGAACCGTTTAATCATCCTCGATACCCTCTCCCTGTTCAATGTTCCACCCTATAGCACATACCTCTACCAACCCTTCAATAATCAAGTCACATTTTTCTTTGAAATTCTCGTCACCAAAATAGCGAGATTTAGCAGAGAATATAGGTGGATTCAATGGTCAGTAAAACTATATTTATTACATTTCTTCTCGTTAATTCTTTTTTATAGATCCGGAGCTGGGATCGGTCAACTTAAATCTTCCCGAAACCCCATTGTGTTTGATCCTCCCTTGGCTTATCGGATGCTCGCTATAATCTCCAACTCGAAACGGAGTGAATGGAGGGGCTCCATTTCAAGTTCATCGGGAAGGATGAGAACTCATCAAATATATATATTCCACCCACAACCGATCATTTCGCTCAGTACTGAGTATGGGAGGGAGGAGGAAAATAACCGGCATGGTCTCGGCTCGGAACGCCGGCTTCAAGTTGCTGTCTACCCATCGATCTGAGCCGCCACCTAGTATTACCCAGACGACTGTGACCTGTGCGCAATCGACGTGGCGGTGGGCAACAGATGCAGCGGTTGGAGCCGTGGCATACGCAGGTCGATATCGACTGCACAGTTGATATATTATTCAGAATTAGCGTCCCAGGCGCAGCAGAGTTCATGTGGGAAACGGGCGGGCCCATCGCATCATGCGCTAGGATGTATGGATTACGCGGGGAACCGGTGGAGACAAGTCGGTGGCGGTGGCGGGGAAAGATGAACAGGCACCGTGACGACGGAAGGCGGACGGAATGACGAAATGACGAACGACATCAGTGTAGCTGGGGATGAGCTGCAGGACGAGATTGGCATCCCGCCGAATCGACGGAGAAACCTGTCATGATCGCGTACCTTATTGCATCCGCGACACAGTCCTCGAGCTGTTACGAACGTACTCGTCGTGGACTCTCTTCCATGTGGGGCATGCTAGCCATCCACTGTCACGTCATCCCCCACCTACCACACACCTAGTTGATTTCTCCTTGGACCTCCATCGTGCTCATATTGACCACCACCGTCACACTCCATTCAAGCCCCAATTCCCATTCTATGAATCTCAGGTCCCTTAATCCAGTCGTCCATCCCGCATTATACTTCATAACGAGACCCGTGATTCCTATCCTTCCGTCGCCAATTCCATCCTTCAACTTCTCACCCATATGCACCAGCGTGAGAGACCTTAGGGAGTTATATGGTGTCAGGAGTCGACTGTTGCGTCGGGGCCAACCGTAGTGCATTAGAAGGCTTTCGGATCGAACATATGCAAGAAACGTATTCCTTACTCTTTATACAAACATAATGTCAACTGTGGCTTTCATAACTTGAAGTTAGACATTGGTCGTTTGAACGCTCATCGATCATCTGCCGGTATACCTGTGTGTTTCTGAGGTATGTGCAGCTATTCTGTCAGTAATGTATCGTGTTGCTCATCGAAATGCATGCCTCCTCCTCCTCTGCAGTGTTCCACAGCATAATTATTTGGAATGCTAACGGTGACTCCATCTATACACGCGTGTCAGGCCTGTTACCGGAGTTCAGCGGGCGAAGCATATCCGGAAGGACCCGGTTATCGCTTTTGGAGCGGAATGCTCTATGCTCTTGTAGCGACGAGATGTTGATATGGTGCGATTTACGGTGCGTATCCTTGAAGGATGAGCGCGACCATTACTGATCTCATACTCTGCTTCAATAGTTATCTAAGGCAATAGTGACGTTCGGGTTCCACAACCCTTCGGAACAGGTATCGTCAATTACATTCTAACTAGGCGGATCTCTTCATTCTCAATAATGTTCATAACTTTGACCATGCCCATCTTCCTGACAGCCTGGAGTTCAACCTGACGCTGTGTCCCTGAATCCGGCAATATGAACACACGGTGCATTGGCCTTTTTCTCGTGGCTTGCTACCGTGTATGATATTGGATCGCTCGATGGCGGTACTGGAAGACAAAGAAAGGAGAATGTTCATTTAGTTCCCGGGCCACTGGGGAAGGTAGTCCATCAAACGTCACTGCGTGCAAGATGGGGCTAGGAACGCAGTACGACTTATCATCAGCTTAGAGACATGCAACGTACGTCGCTCTATTCTTTTGGATACTCATCGCTTTACCTAACCTCATGGGCAGAATACCTGCTTGGTTCGTCCAGCAGGATGCGAAGCTGGGCGCCTATTTGTGGAACGCACTTTGGCCCGTTCTACAACATCATCATTTTATATCCAGATCAACACCGCTGAATCCCATACTTTCAGGGTATTTCAGCTTATATTCTTCCCTCAGGCTTTTTATTCTTGTTAACCTTGAAGATAGGCCGAGTGCTGGGACTGGCGACGTAACTTCAACCACACCTTCTCGTATTGTATGCAGCGCTTTATATAACTATTCATTATCCACATATCCATCTACTATTAATTACCCACATATCCATCTATTATGCATTTTCTATTATCACCGTGTATCTTAGCGCAGGCCTAGATGCTCATCGTCTCTCAAGCGTCGAACCCGGCAAAGCAGCAAATGTTCCCTCCCATTCTTCAGCCGTTCGTTCCGGTGTGTCTTCGAATCAGATTCATATCCGAACATGCCATCATAAAATGCTCCTCCGTACGGGATCTAGTCCAATATCGAATACCCTTAGTCGTGGTAATAGAATGCCGGAAAGATTGATGTCAATTTCAATACTTCTCAAGGCAATTACTTCCAATTCCAGGTGCCAACCCAGAAAATCCTCTCACATTGGGGCTTCGCCGCCCCATGTCAAGCCTCCTCAGGTGGGATCATGATGCATTCAGAATTGGCGTGTGTCTCCCAACAACCACATCAGTAAACTCGGTTTGATGTCCCGGCCGATCCTGAGTGATCCGGGAACACTGTCTATTCATTTTGGGCGTTTCAGACGCCCTGGACAGCGCTGGATCGGCTCGGACACGCGGGAACACTGCACCCAGTTTACTGATGCAGTTGCGGTGCTTGGATATATCGACAGACAAAAATTCTAGAGGAGGACATCCGTTCGCAAACGATTGTAGCATTTGTCTAGTTTGCCCTTAGAGTCCTTGGAAAATATGCCAGTAAGGTAAAATGCGTCAAATTCTCGACAAGCAGTGTTTCCTATATCATAAGAAAGGATATGAAATTCAAGTCATTATTTAAATTGATGACCTACAGATGATATGGGAGTGATGCCTTTATTTATACCAACTGTCACTGATTTCAAATCATGTAACAAATATAGCTACTGTATCGCTGGGCATGAATTGATGGAACAGGTGTGAAAGGAAAGGAAACTGCATCACGAAATCTGGCAAAGTCCAGGTAGCGCTAGGTGGTCTAGATACCTCCCTAGCGTGTTTAGCGAATCCGCCGTTGCCTAGTTGCCCTAGCATGCTTAGCGAGAGCTTTGCCGACGTAGTTGAATTCCCGGTCAGCAACTAGCTAGTGCTATATAGCTCGACACTGAACTACCCAGGGCCTAGCTATTTAGCTTGTTGTATTTAATATATATATCTCGGGTTTTCAGGGAATCAAGAATTAACAATATTCTAATATATTATATAGACGTCTAAACTATATACATTGACCATAATACATGAATAATACAACGAACAATAATATATTTATTAGGTGATGACCACACGAAAGCTATAGCTGAACTCCTCCAAGGATTGCATGTTTGTTGTACTTCAGAAAGGGCGAGTGTGTAGATTTAAAGCATTAACTGTGACATTGAGATAAGTCCCGTATAATTAATCAAAGTGTATAAATGCAATGTGCCTTTATCCAAGACCAGCCAAACACATTATCCTTCCTATGACCTCCCAATGATCTCCTACTAGCCCAATCTTCTGAGTCCTAGTTGAAGGTCAATCAAAGCAAATTAGCCAAAGAATGTCGTCGGTAGATCAGACAGATAGACAGCAGCAATAGTGGTCAAAGAAGAGCCAAGATACAATACAAAACACCAGAGGCAAGAGATGGCGATACGGGAGTATAAGTACACGTCTGACTCTGCAGGAAGGTCGCCTCAGACAGCTTGAAGGGAGATGTTTGAAGGCTCAAGTCCAAGAATTCCAGGTGATAAGAGACAATGCTGCAGTGGTAAGCATACTGGAATGAATTTGGTGAAGATCGAACACATCTAGTTCGCTGTGTAGTTCGATATAGGGAGGGTGTTGTGGTAGTCCCACCAAGAGACGAAGACGGTGAGAACCACACATGACTTGTTGAAAGTGGCATGTTGCAGTCTTCCTAAAAATATAAAGTGAAAGAAGAGCCTACCAATTCTTAGCGAGCCCTAGCAGCCCTATCCCAGGTAGCGCTATCTAGCAAGTCGACATGCTAGGAAGCCATTTAGCCGCCTGTGTCAACTTTCCTGATGTGCTCATGTCCTGTTCGCAGTTTCGTCGCAAAATCCCAATCAAAATGTCGTAGGTTCTTCATGGATGAAATAGCACCCAACAGCATCTCGTCATATCGAAAACTATCGATCTGCGTACGAAGACTAGAGCGTATATGTCGAAGAATGGTGACTGTCTCCACTAGATCTGAATCTTCATTACACTTCTCCAGGCATTATTAAGTTCCGGACACGTCTAGTGAAATGAGGATGATCAATAAGATGTTGCCATACTAGGTATCTCCCGGAGCACATCAGATGATTCGATAATCAAGGTGGTCAGGAATTATGACTTTGCTGAAAGATTTGAATAACAGTGCAAGGGCGAGTAGGTCACTTGGTTTGTCGATATGCTCACGGAACTCGATAGGAAGTTCAAGGATGGACACGGTGGAAGAGAAAGAAAATAATGCCGTGGGAGTCTTTGATCGAGAGTCCTTTCCATGTTGGTATTCGAGAGGCAGTGTTTTCTGGCAGATGGTTTAATTTAGATGCGCCATGCCAGGATCTAAATTCGATATCTCTGTCTGGCGAATCGACATTGGTTTTTCCTATGTTAAATATACAGTAGTACAGAAATTACATAGCAAACATTCCAAGAAATGTCATATACACAAAGTTCGACTTATACAATGTACATGGCAAACAATGTACATGGCAAAGATAAACATTTCATATAAAGATTGGACAAAAATCAGATAACGAGCTCGGACCTTTGCAGAAGTTCCTTTTGCTTTCACAAAATCTATAAAGTTTCATCATCGAAGCTAATTCCTATCTCTCTGTTGGAGACAGATCTACGGCTTCTGAGTTTTGTATACCCCACGTATTTGCCATTACTGTGCCGAAGAATCCTAGCCCAGAATCATACACCGAGTAGACTCATTTGATTGGAGGCCCTATATATATGCAGGTATTCAATAGTTGTTCCCTGTGGGAAACAGAAAACGTTGGAATCAAAACCATGGCCTTGGCACCTATCTAAGTAATGGATATACATAAGTAAGTGACGGATGGTCATAATCATGGAATGCATTACCATGACCATTGGTCACAGCTGACCATATGCATATGCTCATGACCAAATATATATGACCAAATACATATCACTGTGACCATAAAAAGTGTACCAAGTGGGAATTGAACTCACAACCTAATAACAATAATATTAAATCATGAGCATGTAACCATTACACCACAAAGGCATTATTACTTATTCAGTTTCAGCATCACATGTTGTACTATCCTCTAGGAATAATTGTATTTTCCGTGATGTCTGTTATCTGAATAACTTACTATATATTCATATAAAGTAGCCTATTATATTATATAATTACATCGGTCAATAAGAATCTGAATATAGCAGTTTATAATGAGCTATAGTGCTACTAGATAGATCAATTGTATCCACAGATATGAGCCTTTGGGGTGAAATGGTTACATGCTCACAATTTAATATTGTTGTTATTGGGTTGTGAGTTCAATTCCCACTTAGTACACTTTTTATGGTCACAGCGATATGTATTTGGTCATATATATTTGGTCATGAGTGTATGCATATGGTCAGCTGTGACCAATGGTCATGGTAATGCATTCCATGATTATGACCATTCGTCACTTACTTATGTATTTATATTACTTAGCTGTCTGGCCTTGGATGAGAAAGTCGTCCCCCAACTGTTGAGGCAAAGGTATTTAAGGGATCTCAATATCAATATTTGAACTAAAATTGAATCAAGAGGGATCTGCCGCAATATCTGATCATTAAAGATATTGAAAAGAATTATGCAAGGAATCACGCTCCATGTGCGATTACTGGGCATCTGATATCAGTGCTCAGAGTCCAATTATCGTTCAGAATATTGTCAATGAGGACTGGAAGATTTAAGAGACTAATCAAGTACAATATATTGCAAGTGTCTAAGATTCCCAAGCAATGGGAGGCCTGTCTCTGAAATAAAGTCGCTGAGAGTGGTAAGGCGTAATAATACCTCATCAGGAATTATACGCAATACATCCTCCAGCTGCATCATGGGTAGAACTAGAACCTTCACCCAGGTAACATGCATTCGGATATATTGAAACTTGATGGGGTAGTCATTAAAGCAATTACTTCCAGCGATGGGCGTCTATTGAGGAAGTTTTTTAACATCGATTGAAGGGATTCTCCAGGATCCACAGTAAAACCATTGAAAGGAAATAATCCTCCTCATTTAAAACACTTTAGTTAGGTCCAAGTCGCATCTAGAATCAATCTGAAAGCAATCAGTTGTGCATCATCCCTTATATGGATACATAAAAACTCCAGAGAAGGACATCCGTCGACAAGTGATTGCAGAATAGTCTGTATACCTTCTGTTTCGTGTCTAAGATACTTGTGTAGCGTAAAACGTGTCAAATTCCTGAGAAACACTAGGGTTTCTATGACGGAGCTTAGTTTTCGAATTATTATATAAATGGATGACTTACAGGTGATATGGGATTGAACGTACTACCTATTTCAAATTTCGATGTATTCTGATCGTGTAACAGAGACAAATATTGTATCCTTGGGTAGAACTCTGTGATTGAATGGAAGATGTGTACAAGGGGAGGGCAAGATTCTTGTCCTCCTCGGAGTCTCATTGGCATGGCTCATTCCAAATAGCGTAGGTTACTCATGGTGGCAATAGCACCCAACAGAATCCCAGCATATTGAAAATCCCCATCGGCAAAATATTCTATTTCTGCACGAATATTAGGATGGCCACGTCGAGGAATGATGAATGTATCCCCCAAACCGTTGTCTGATAGTTCTCCTGGTATTATTAGGCGTGTAACACGCATAGCGAGATGAGGGTAGTCAATAAAGTGTTGCCATACCTGGGTATCCCTTGGAGCGCATTGAATCATTCAATAATCAAGATGGTCTGGAATTACTAGGTTGGTGAGAGATTTGAATGTTAGCGTGAGTGCGAGCAAATCCCTTGGTTTGTCAATATTTCCTATCAATTTTCAAGAAGCTTAATAGGAAGTTTAGAAATCATAGTGCATGTCCACAAGGAAGAAAGATGGCCTTGAGAATGAACACGAGCCTTCCCACATCGTTGTACGGCCTACTCCCATCCCAACTCAAGTCTTGCCGCACGTATCCCTCTCCTATAGTTTGCAACTCCAAAGGCTGAATGTGCTGCTGCGTGTTGCCACCCACTATGACTTTGGATATGATCAACCTTATACTAGTATAGTCGTCTTAACCTCACTGTGTTCTGCAATGACGGCAGTGCCCTGTGTGTTTAAGTCCCTTGGCAGGCCAGAATGACATCAGGCAGCTATCCGCGGATCGTGAGCGGCCAATCAGGGATGTCGTTAAATCCCCACCCCGAATTAGCGCCCAAGCTGACAAATTGTGATACACGAGTCTCTAAGTCACTGGGGCAGACGCGTCGCATCTATTTGTTGATTGTTTGGTTGCTTTGTTCGAAGCTTGTCAACACACGTCTGTAAGGGCAACCCTCGAAGCCGAGCGGACGTCACGCAGAGCTAGCAGAGGGGAAATCCAAAGTTATATAAGTAAATGAAATATATACATGCGGAGGGAATCTCACCTAGCAGAGGGGAAATCCAAAGAGAAAGACTTGGATTGCCTCTGCCAGAGTGAGCCCACTATATACCGTCCGGAAACGGAACGTAAACCCGAAAGGAGAATGAACAATGATCTGATGAACTCGGAAACAATAAGGAAAGGG
>KN837257.1:103561-122296 GCA_000827215.1 Sphaerobolus stellatus SS14 | reverse complement strand
AGCTTTTGTTAGAACTTTAAAGCAACATTTTCTTTTAATTTACTGTGTGATAAAGATATCACAAGTCACAAATGTTTAGTAACTTTTTCTTTATGTAAATATGGACTAAAAATGAAATTTTCTAGTGTCTTTCTTATGAGCTTTGAAATTTATAAACCCAGGTAAATTTCGAGGAGCCAAAAGGATTTTTCAAGGATTTCAGTAAGGCCTAATAGTGGGATGTCCCCTGTGTGATGATTGTGTTAGTGAAGGCTTTGATGGCAAGGCCATCAAAGCAATGATCTGAATGTCGAGTGAGGAGTTGCAGAGGTCTGTGTACCATTACTCATTTTTAGATATCTATTGATGGGATGCTTCGACGATTCTATGATCAGATTATGGAGGATATGGAATCCCTGCCTTGCAGCATCTAAATCACCCTCCAAGATATTTTTAATGCTATTCGGCAAAAAGACATGGCCTCCACATATCTTGCTGAGGATCCAAAGCAAAGTATTTGTGAATGGATGAAGAGGTTACTGAGGAAATTCCTCAATACCTTTGTGTTCAGCCCCCTTCCAAGCCTACTCATCCTGTAGACTCCAAACCCAAGAATGACACTAAGGTCATTCCTTTAGCAGGGATTCCTGCTCTTGGGGGTTCACAACCTCTATTTAAAAGCTGAAAGAGGGTCATTGCAGATCCTCCTGCCTCCATCACTGGAGTATTACCCAAACCATTGGGTAAAGTAAAGGCTGAATGATGGGATCAGCCTGCACTCAGAGGTGCCTCTGAGTAGATATTGGAACATGATGTCCATGACTCAGAGTTGTGCAGGCTTTACATTGAAGGTAAAGCCTTACAACCCCATGAGTGGTCTCCAGACCACATGGCAGCCATGTTCCACATAGACAAACATGCAAGGTCTCTACCTGACCTCCATGCTAATCTACAGGTTCATGCAAGTGACCCCTCCTGGATGACTGATGTCATCTCCCACTTTAACAAGAATCCCACTGGGATTCCTCGAAAACTTCTGACAGAAGGTGTACACCTAAATATCAATGACATTGACATTTGGTGCTGGCTTAACTTGATTAAGCCAAAGAATTGTGGCATTGAAGCAGAGAATGTGCTTCAGGCCATCTTCTCCACCCCTGGGAGATGGAACCAGCTAGTTACTGGTAGATGGAAGTGGAGCAACAGCCTCTTCCTCTGTAACCCCCCCCCCCTGCCAGATACTTGTTGTACTGCCATGAGAAGATAGTGCAGGGAACCTTATCCTACTGGCTAGGATGCAATGCAGGTGTTACCCCTGCTTTTGCCTGAGACAAACTCAAGCTGTATTTCGTCCACTGTGCAACAAAGTTTATCTGGAGCAAGGTAACACTTTGTTCCCAACTACAGGCCAATGAAGTTAAGTTGTTGAAAGGAGCACCCATGAACCAATTCCAGGTTCATGACTCCTTGCTCCCACTCGTGCAGGATAGCTCCATCTGTGTTTCTCCTACTGCTGGGGAACCCATGGATGAGGATGAACCTCATCCCAAACATGCTTTGAGCCAGCCTAGTGCTGGCTCCTCCTTGCTAGTTGACAGACTAGATTATGGGGAAGAGGGATTTTTCTCCTGACCCCCAGTGGACGTTCAGGACCTCAAGGAGTGTATCAGTTACTCTGATAGCCTGGTCCCCAAGGGAACTGACTGAGAGTCCACCAAGGAGCTCACCTGCAACTTGTACATGGATAACACTGAGTAGGTCTGCCTACTCAGCCAAAAGAGGGGACGGTGTAAGGGATCTGCCCTTATCTCTCCATACAAGTCACTTTTGACTTACATGGATGCATATATGCATCCACACATAATATATATGTGTGTACATATATGATGGACTTCACATCAATCATTCTAAGTCCTCATGGACTCTTATGGGTGCATATATGCATCCACATAGTTACATAATTTTATTACATAATGTATATATAACCTTACATAATATCCTATTATATAGTTCTGGGTCGGCAACTAGTGCCAACCAGTTATCACCTTTACCTTGTACTATCTAGTAGCTGAATACACATTGTAAACAGTTTGCTAGCATAAGGAGTGATTAACTAACCACACTGTAAAGACCCTAGTCTTTACAATAATAGGGATTGATAATTAATCCCTTACACTGGTCAATGGAAGAGGAACAATAGCAGGTTCCTCTGTGATCCCACCCCTGTGAGGTATACTCTATCTTGACACCAAAAGCTCAATGCAAACCCATTTGCCTACTGGTTAGGCTGTGATGCAGGGGTAACCCCTGATATGGCTTGGGATAAGATTAAGCCTTACTTTGTCTGTTGAGAGACAAAGATGATTTGGAACAAAATCACACTTTGTTGCCAACTTCATGCCAACTTGATTAACTTGTTGAAGGGAGTTGTGTTGAATAACTTCTGCATACATAACTCCCTATTTCCATTTGTGAATGGAAGTCCTTTTTAGGTTCCCCCAGAAGTCCCTGAGGATGAGCCTATGAATCAAGATATATTTCCTCCTGATCAAGACCAGAATCAACTTGATGTGGATCATTCTTCTCTCATTGACTGTATTGACTACAGTGGAGAAGACTTCTCCAAGCCCCCAGTCAATGTAGCTGACCTACACAGTCGCATCAGTTATAGTGATAGTCTAGTCCATAAGGGGTCTGATGACTATAACAATGACAATTTGACTTGCAAGATATACGTGAGTAACCTTGAAGAATGACTGTGAGCTCAGTCAAGAAGGGAGGGTGTGAGAGATCAACCCTGTGTTGATCCATTATTCTAAATCCTTATGGACTTATATGGACACATATGTGTTCACACACTTACTTATTCAGCATCTAAGTAAATACATAGATTATGTAAACCTTTAGCATATAATCCTGGGTCAGTGACTAGCACTGACCAGCTGTCACCAGTACCTGTACTATATAGTAGCTGAATCTCACTTATCATGAACAGTCTGCTATTACAGGTGTGAATAACTAACCTATTGTAAAGACCTAAGTCTTTACATTGTGTTACTATGGACCCACAGGAAGTGACACAGCTTTTTGGAAGTGACACATTTCGTTTTAACACAATTTGTTTACAGGGTGACCTCAACAAGCATCTAACATTCACATAGGACACCTAAAAACAACTTTTTATTATTGGGTCACACAACATTAATCAAGACTAATACCATGTTTCACTTCCCATGGGGCATGTCACTTCCAGTGGGTTCATAGTAGGAGCTACCATTTTGTAAAACAGATTTGCTTCTAGTCCACTGATCACCATGCATAAAATTTGAAAGATCCAGTTGAATTGAATTGGGGTGAAATATCATTACAGTTCCTGGAGTCCAAAGCAAGGATCGAAATCTGGGAGGAACCCAGAATAGGTATACTGAAGTGTGAAGAGGACTTGTAACCCAACCATGACTAAAAGCATAACTTTTATCCCAGTGCATGAATGAAAAGGAGCCTGGTGAAAAGTAATGAACAAACTGAGATTCCGCTTGAGACATTTTCACAATGTCAATATGTCCTTGATGTGGTTCTTCAAATTTTTTGCCTGCTCCTATACTCCTGAGACAAATAATGTCATCATCAGACCCAGAAATAATGTAATTTTCATCTGGTGAGAATGCCATAGACTTGACTGAATCTGTGTAGCCTTGGTATGGTTCTTCAACAGCCTTGCCTGTTTCCACACTCCAGAGCCAAATAGTGTTGTCAGAAGACCCAGAAACAATGTACTTTCCATCTGGTGAAAATGCCACAGACCAGACTGAATCTGTGTGGCCTTGATATGGTTCTCCAACAGCCTTGCCTGTTTCCACACTCCAGAGCTGAATAGTGTGGTCATGAGACCCAGAAACAATGTACTTTCCATCTGGTGAGAATGCCACAGACCGGACCCAATCTGTGTGGCCATGGTATGGTTCTCCAACAGCCTTACCTGTTTTCACACTCCAGAGCTGAATAATGTGGTCATAAGACCCAGAAACAATGTATTTTCCATCTGGTGAAAATGCCACAGAGCTGACTGAAGATGTGTAATCTTGGTATATTTGTCCTACAGCCTTGCCTGTTTCCACACTCCAGAGCTGAATAGTGTGGTCATGAGACCCAGAAACAATGTATTTTCCATCCGGTGAGAATGCCACAGACTGGACTGAATCTGTGTGACCTTGGTATGGTTCTCCAACAGCCTTGCCTGTTTCCACACTCCAGAGCTGAATAGTGTGGTCAGAAGACCCAGAAACAATGTACTGTCCATCTGGTGAGAATGCCACAGACCGGACTGAAGCTGTGTGGCCTTGGTATGGTCCTCCAACAGCCTTGCCTGTTTCCACACTCCAGAGCTGAATAGTGTGGTCATCAGACCCAGAAACAATGTAATTTCCATCTGGTGAGAATGCCACAGACCGGACTGAATATGTGTGGCCTTGGCATGGTTCTCCAACAGCCTCACCTGTTTCCACACTCCAGAGCCAAACAGTGTTATCAGAGGACCCAGAAACAATGATTTTTCCATCTGGTGAGAATGCCACAGACCGAACTGAATATGTGTGGCCTTGGTATGGTTTTCTAACAGCCTTGTCTGTTTCCACACGCCAGAGCCGAATAGTGTGGTCAGAAGATCCAGAAACAATGTACTTTCCATCTGGTGAGAATGCCACAGACAGGACTAAATCCGTGTAACCTTGGTATGGTTCTCCAACAACCTTGCCTGTTTCCACACTCCAGAGCTGAATAGTGTGATCATGAGACCCAGAAACAATGTACTTTCCATCTGGTGAGAATGCCACAGACCGGACCCAATCTGTGTGGCCATGGTATGGTTCTCCAATAGCCTTGCCTGTTTCCACACACCAGAGCTGAATAGTGTGGTCAGAAGACCCAGAAACAATGTACTTTCCATCTGGTGAGAATGCCACAGACCAGACTGCAGCTGTGTGGCCATGGTATGGTTCTCCAACAGCCTTGCCTGTTTCTACACTCCAGAGCTGAATAGTCCAGTCATCAGACCCAGAAGCAATGTATTTTCCATCTGGTGAAAATGCCACAGACCAGACTGAATCTGTGTGGCCTTGGCATGGTTCTCCAACAGCCTTGCCTGTTTCCACACTCCAGAGCTGAATAGTGCGGTCATCAGACCCAGAAACAATGTACTTTCCATCTGGTGAGAATGCCACAGACCGGACTGAATATGTGTAGCCTTGGCATGGTTGTCCAATAGCCTTGCCTGTTTCCACACTCCAGAGCTGAATAGTGTGGTCAGAAGACCCAGAGACAATGTACTTTCCATCTGGTGAGAATGCCACAGACTGGACTGAATCTGTGTGGCCTTGATATGGTTCTCCAACAGCCTTACCTGTTTCCACACTCCAAAGCCGAATAGTGTGGTCAGAAGACCCAGAAACAATGTACTTTCCATCTGGTGAGAATGCCACAGACCGGACTGAAGCTGTGTGGTCTCTGAATAGCAGTAGTTCTTGTTGTCTTGTCACTGTAACATTTCTCCCATGAACAACCAACCTATTTTGGAAATGGGAATGGTACAATTCTGCCACCATGGAAGTCTGGTGTACAAAGGCCAATGCTGACAAATAAATATGTGCAGCATTATATTCAATTGCACATCGAAAATTTGATATAAACTCAATGAAATCCTTACAGATAGTCTGCAAGCTTTCTGATCTCTATTCAGCACATATTCAATGTCATTTTAGCATACTATAAGCAGGTGAGTGCATACCTCATCTATTATGAGCAAAAGAGTGGATGCATACTGCACATTCTTTAAAACACTCAGGACCTCAAGCCAGTATAAGAACTTGGTCCGAAGAAATGTGTCTATTCCTCCAAACAGAGTATGCTTCTTGGTAATAATGTCATTTGTTGAGTGAAAGAGATGATTTCCCCATCCAGTACAGGCATATCCCAATGAAGGTGCCACAGAAGGTGCAGATGGCTGTGCATCATTGCTTAAATAAGATGTTGTCAATTTCACAATGTTAAAATCCAGTTGCAAATTCATAAGTTCCAGACATTTCATAGCCAAGGTTAAATGTCCTTCTTCCAGAGCAAAGTACCATGACTGATTGCCTGACCTTTTTGACGAAGTCAAGTAATCCGGGAATGATGCATGGTAAACTGATACAGTGGGATCTGCATCATTTGATATGTGCACAACAGAGTGAAGTGCTGCCAATGCCACATGGACATCCTCTAGTTCTATGCCCAGTAACACACTATATGATGAGATTGGCAGAGGTGTATGAGCACAAACAACTGTTACAAGGCAATCTTTGACCCTTGATTGTTCATCATCATCCACCTGAAATGCTTCTGAGAGTACCAGTTCATACAGGCTGTCTATGCTCCTTGTTGCTTCAATTGAGTCATTATTGAGCATAGCCAGCTTCCTGAGACGCTTCGTGGGATTTCCTTTAGCATCACTAAGAAATTTGATGGCAGTGGCCGCAAAAATGAACAGTGTTCCTGATCTCTTAATAAGTGCATTGACCTCATCTGCAGGCCAATCCTCTCTGTCCTTCTGTTGCTTATTTTTTAAGTTTTCTAGTTTTCTTGACAGGTACATACATATATCGGCCTCAACAAGGTGACGCTCAATATTATGCAGTTGAATGCTTTTGTGTTTGTCTCCAAAGTTGTCAACTTGGAAGCCTTGACGAAGGGCAGATTCAGGGCGCCCTGTTAGAAAGAACTTCAAGGGGAAGTAAAGTGAAGCCCCTAGAATGACACGGAGAAGCTCCTCTATCCCTTCCTGATCTTCACATTCGTCGAGGGCATCAACTGAAAGCACAAGAGGCTCTGACCTCGCTCCAGATATGGCGTTGAGAGGCTCCACGATGAGATATTGATACTGATCTTGCAGGTTAAGCCCCATTGGATCACGATGTGTAGACAACACTGTGACAAGTTCTTGTCGATAGCATGGCAGCATATGCGCCAACACCTTAGCAAGGAACGGGATGATGTTCCGCACTTTCCGCCTGGCTTCATTATCACGTGAACAAAAGAAACTGGCACCAAGCATCTCTTTCTGTGCCAGGATCCGGCAGAATGATTCTGTGACAGTCGTTTTTTCCGTCCCCGCAAGGCCGTTCAGCCAGCAAACATGATGACTGTTAGCATCTGTTGCCCATGCCAAAAGATCCCCCAACAATGAGACGCGGGTACCGCCCATGCAGGCTTGGCGATCCTCCCGGTTGAATTCAGCTCCAGAAACATCACCCAAGGAATTGAGAATAGCTATAGTAGCAATAGCATCAATAGTCGTTTAATGATCGTCTCAATACATACCAATCTGTTGCAATTCGGCGACAAGCTTGTGAGTGTCCATATTCATATCCATCTATTATTATATCATTATCGAATCAGAAGCATAAGCCTACAAACAAATTCATCACATACCATACAAATCTCAATTGCGAAACTGAGGGAACGCAGCTCCCGAGCGATATATTGACGGTCAGCTGTGCTTTCAATCACACGTATTACAGGGGATCGATCCAGCTTCTTCCCGATATTTGATTTCTTATCCTCGAACGCTCTATTAAGTGTAGCTTAGCACACTCCGCTAACGTGCATATTCAGCCTATACTCACCGAGCTAGGCCCTCCATACGATCTTTGAGAGTTCCAGACAATTCCCCTTTATATTGCTCTAGTATTTGGTTTAGCTGTTTAGTTCTTTCTTGCAGTTCAACAAGTTGTTTCGGAATATCTCGAACGGCCTGCTCAGCGTGGACATCAATCGATGGTAAATGTGGACTCGGACAGTCAAACGGACCTCAACTCTATCAATAACTTCGAGGACTCCAGCAACGGCTAACTTGAGGGGTGGAAATGCATCTGAGACGCGATAGGTTACTCTTAGCAGCTCTTTCATGCCCTCCCATGCCAGCTTCATGTGGGATCGGCTTATCTCCCCAGACATGGCACCTTCATCCGAGAGAAGATTAGACTTGGACGGGTTGAGTTCCGTATCTTCTTGTATCTGGTTGTTGATGTGGATGGCGACCATGTTAGACACCGTAGAGCGCACGCCTATTTCCGACGATTCCTGGGGTGCAGGGTTGACAATATGATGCGCAGAGGTACTTCCTGGATAAGCGGCCGCGTCGTGTGAAGAGCGAGCAGTGTGAGGATCTAGGGCAGCGCTGGCCTGAGCAGTTGAAGCACTTCCCAGGACATTTTTCACCGGATAGTCGACACTGACTCGGGGATGAGGGGATGGGGCCGATGGTTTAGAGATCAGATTTGAGTGGGCGGATTGCGAAGGTGCCGGGGACGGGTATTTGCTTGATGGCGTTGGAGAGGGTGAGCGAGTACGAAGCAGATTGCCCACCCAGTTCCTTATTTTCAGAAAACCACCTTTGAAGCGATGGGATGACATTGTAAGAGAGCGAGAGGATATTTGTTACCGTGCGAGGCTAGCCAGTTTCAGCGGAGTCTGAATAAAGCTGTCTGAGACCTAGAGACCTAATTATATAGTAGCTGCGCGAGCGCCGATCCCCGCCTCTTTTCGAGTTTCCCTCATTACTATGCCGCGACAGGATGTCGCACCTCCCTCTAAAATCGATGTTTACCGGCCACTTTGAGCCACTATGGATGCGTAATATTATAGCAGTATAATATGGCTTTAAACAGTACTAAAACAACGAATTTAAATATGGACTTTGGAAGACAAAGAAAAGAGAATGTTCAATTAGTTCCTCACTGGGGAAGGTAGTCCATCAAACGTCACTCCGTGCAAGATGGGACTAGGAACGCAGTAAAATTTATCATCAGCCTGAAGGCATGCAGCGCAAGTCCCTCTATTCTTTTGGATAATCATCTTTTTAGCCTCACGCGCAGAATACCTGCTTGGTTTTTCCAGCAGGGTCCGAAGCTGGGCGCCTATTTGTGGAACGCACTTTTGCTCGTTCTACAGCATCATCGTTTTAGATCCAGACCAAAGCCGCTGAATCTTAGACTTTCTATGTATTTTCAGCTTATATTCTTCCCTCACGCCCTTTATCCTTGGTAACCTTGGAGATAGGCCGAGTGCTGGGACCGGCGACGTAACTGCAACTACACCTTCTCGTATTGCATGCAGCGCTTTATATAACCATTCACTATTTACATATTCATCTACTATATATTCTCTGTTACCACCGTGTATCCTAGCGCAGGCATAGATGCTCATCATCTCTCAACCATTGAACCCATTCAGGCAAAGCAGCAAACGTTCCCTCCCATTCTTCAGTCATCCGTTCCGGTCAACATGTCTTCGAATCAGATTCATATCCGAACACGCAATCATAAAATGCTCCGCACAGGATTCAGTGGGAGATCGAATACCATTAGTCATGGCAACAGAATGCTGGAAAGATTGATGTCAAATTCAACACTTCCCCCAAGGCAATTACTTCCAATTCCAGGTACCAACCCAGGAGATCTTCTCACATTGGGGTGTCTTCGCCGCCGATCGAACTATATAATTCTCCCATGTCAAGCCTCCTCAGGTGGGATCATGATGCATTCAGAATTGGCGTGTCTCCCAACAACCAGTTGCGGAGCCTGGATATGTCAACAGACAAAAATTTTAGAAGAGGGCATCTGTTCGCAGATATTTGTAGAATTTGTCTACTTTGCCCTTCGAGTCCTTGAAAAATGTGCTACTAAGGTAAAGTGCGTCAAACTCTTGACAAGCAGCGTTTCCTATATCATAAGAAAGGATATGAAATCTAAGTCATTATTTAAATTGATAACCTACATGTGAGACGGGAGTGATGCCTTTATCTTTACCAACTGTCACCGTTTTCTAATCATGTAACAAATGTAGCGACTGTATCGCTGGGTATGAATTGATGGAACAGGTGTGAAAGGAAAGGAAGCTGCTCGTGTCCCGTTCGCAGTTTCGTCGCAGAGACCCATTCAAAATGTCGTAGGATCTTCATAGCTGAAATAGCACCCAACAGTATCCTGTCATATCGAAAACCATCGATCTGCGCACCAATATTAGAAGGTATACCTCGAGGAATGGTGGCTGTCTCCTCCAGATATTCACTTGACACTGCTCCAGGTATTATTAGGCTCTTGACACGCCTGGCGAGATGAGGATGATCGATGAGATGTTGCCATACTATGGTATCTCCCGGAGCACATCGAATGATTCAATAGTCTAGGTGGTCGGGAATGATGACTTTGCTGAAAGATTTAAATGACAGTGCGAGGGCGAGTAGGTCACTTGGTTTGTCGATATGCTCTATGGCATGCTCAAGGAGCTCCATAGGAAGTTCAAGGATGGACATGGTGGAAGAGAAAGAAAAGAATGCCATGGGAGTCTTTGATCGAGACTCCTTCTCACGTTTGCACTCGAGAGGCAGTGTTTTCTGGCAGATGGTTTAATTTAGATGCGCTATGCTGCCAGGATCCAAATTTGATATCTCTGTTTAACGAAGCAATATTGGTCTTTCCCTATGCTACATATCAGTATATAGACATAGCAAACATTCCAAGAAATGACATATACACAAGGTTCGACTTATACATGGTAAAGGTAAATATTTCATATGAAGATTGGACAAAAGATCAGATAATGAACTCAGACCTTGGAGAAGTTCCTTTTGCTTTCACAAAAGCTATAATGATTTTTCATCGAAGCCAATTCCTATCTCTCTGGAGACAGATCTACGGCTTTGGCAATACACTAATCACAGTGCTTATAGCCTATTTATCCGGTCCACCGTCCTCTAGAATCTCAGGATCTGCAGTGACCATCATAGTATATGAGAGCTCAGAAGGCCTAGTTATACCTATCGTTGTAGACATTAGAATTGAGACATACGGAACAAGATATTAGACAATAACAAAGTAGGGACCAGAAAGCCTGAACAGTAAGCCCAGAGCAGATGGCGGATACGAGAGCATGATAACGACAGAAGCATCCATTAGCCATGGAGACGAGCACAGAGACAGTAGAGCAAAGGTAGTACTATATTAAGATATAGCATGTTGCAGACTGGATATGAGTAAGAGGGACACAAACAAAAGAAAGGGCAGATCAGGATGAAGGTATGAGAAGATGGTGGTTCGAGTGAGAGAGACCGAGACATTTGAACAAGCACGTGATTTGTTGGACCATCCGGAGTCCGGCGCTTCGAACTTCGCAAATCTCCACATGTCGACTGTGAGCTCGCTTCATCAACAAGACCTTGTGGAGAAATATCATATTAAAAATACATTTAATATAATTTTTTTAGTGTAATGTCATGCAAATGGAGAAGCTCTACATAAGATGCTTAGCTAGAGCTATATTCCACATAAAGAACTAGAATTCCGTGCTTTGGATAATTTTCCACAAACAGACAGACAGTCTGAAATCACTCATAGCAGCGAGAAAAGTGCTTTAATTATTCAGAGTGAGAGCTAAGTACAATTTGACTAAGCACTATGAATATTTTATTGTGTCATGCTGTTCTCGCAATTACCCACTCCCTTGTAGGAGCCATTTCACTACAGGGTACTACAATTCTGCTACATAAACTCGCAAACGCTACAGAAGCTACTGTAGGTTCCGTTAATTCGGCCGAACTACAAGCGCCGGGTGCTGTTTCCTGATGATGGCTGATTCCGGCCACCACAACAGGCCCTCATTCGTAACCGGCTGAGAAACCTCAATCTCGCAGCAGTGCGCAACGATATACAAACTTACTTACAAAGTTATATGCGGGCTGAAGAATCTCAATCTCGCAGCAGTACGCAGTGATATACAAAATTACAAAGTAATATGGCCGATTCCAACCACACTGGAGGCATTGAGGGGTTTTCCTAGAGGAAAACACTGGGAAAATCTTAAAAGTGCACCCAATTTCTTCAGTGTTTTCCCATAAATTGTGTTAAAACCTTAATAAATGTTGGTTTTCTTTTGGTTTTCCTTCAATATTTGGGAAAACATTGACGGAATGGGGTTGACTTCTAAGGTTTTCTTAATGTTTTTCTTGAGAGAAAATCCCTCAGTGCTTCCTGTGCCACCATCACAGGCACTCGTCCTTAACCGGCTGAGGAATCTCAATCTCGCAGCAGTGTGCAGCGATATTTTCAAGTCAATTTGGCCTACATTGCAAAGCGGCTGTAAAGGTATGTTGAGGATGATTTTATGTAAATATATGATTTGCTCATTGACAGGGAGGTTAGAAGGAGCATTGAGGCAATAGACACGAAGGGCAGACGATGGATGTGTATTAACCTTAACCGAACTTGATCTCGCCATTTTTCTTCTTGTGAAAGTGAGTGACTCGCAAAATCTCTTTTCTTCTGTCTTGCTGCTTGTAAACAATATGGAGAACAAAAGAAAAGCGGTGAATTTACTAAAAATTCAATGGTCTTCCTTCCATTAGGAAAGTTTACACGAGTGGCATAGCCTCATATAGTCTATATCGCGGTCCTACCGCGTTTAGTGTTTTTAGTGTGTCAGCCACTAGAGAAGCAGCGGTAGCAGGCCTACTAATAGACAGTTTTTGCAGGAGCGCTAGCGCTTTCGTGGCGCTATTTTTGGTTTTGCAGTTGGCGCTCCACCAGTTGTGATGCCGTCCCGTCTCGAACGCTCCCAGCCATTAATCTTCCATCTTCACCGCTGAAGAATGCCTCGTTTTCGTAATCAAGCCCAAAGTGCCACAAACTGATACTGAAGAGACCTCACCTGATGGGATTATGAGCATACAGTGCCGCTAGATGGAGCGCTGAGGAGCGCCAGCTGCAAAACCAAAAATAGCGCCACAAAAGCGCTGGCGCTCCTGCAAAAACTCTCTAATGACTTGCCGACATAACCAACACTGTCGAGACCGACAAGCTAAGTGCTATATAGCTTGAATAGCCTGCCTAGCACTATACCAATTTATTTCTGAATAACACTTATATATATATCTTGTATGAGAGATTTATTAAGATATATACTAAAACATAAGTATTACACAACCTCTACTACAATAATGAGGCAGCCTGAGTGGACAAAGAGAAAACACTGCCAACCATACTTTGAGCCCAGTGCACCATGAACATGAGAGTCAAAACATCCAACTAACTTGTGTAAGACAAATAAGTCCTTTGGTTTTTTGAGAGAAACACTAGAATCAAGATGAGCTCAGCTCAATGTACACTGCATTGGAGTAACATGGAACACTGCACCTACCTAAACAAATTCTGACACTCCGGGTGACTAGAGAGGTATGATGTAGAAAAAAGAAGACCATATGCAAGCAGCTCAGATGTTTTGTGAAGAGAGTTTACTTGAGTACAGAGATAAGCTGAGAGTATAGTGCCGCAGCAGAGAATTGAGTTGTGATGCCAGATGCAGGATGGACATACCAATTCTGAAAGCATAAAGTCTTGTCCGGTATAGAAGAGCTTACCAGAGATGTGAGTCAAATAAGAAGGAGAAGATAGAACAATTTCAGATGAGACCTTGAGCAGCAGCTGTGCTCAGTGTTTGCAATAATGAACATGGTGGATTGAGGCAGAAGGACAATGATACTCCGCACGGCACATGACTTGTTCAAACCTCCGGTGTTCGATGTGTATAACTCAAGTAAAGTTCAAGTTCAAACTACACTGCAACCTTTAAAGAGCAATTAGTGATAGATTGAGGTGATGGATATACTTACAGATATTTGGTGAGCTGCTGCTAATAGTTTTGGATTATTCAGCCTGCTACTGTTTGTTCTGAGGACATTCTCCAATGCAGAGTCATGGAATTAGTTAGGCTTAGCAAAGCTTAGCAGCGCGTAGTCTAACTAGGCTAGCATAACAATTCGACGTGCTAGGTAGCACTTTAGACGCCCGTGTCTACTTTCCTGATGTCCCTAACTTGGTCCCTGAACGATCGACCTGGCGTCCTTCAATTGGTATTTTATTTGTCGTTTATGAGTGATCCTTAGATATGTAAGTTTCCATTCAAACGTCTTTGATGCAAGTGAAGTTTCATGGCATTCTGAAAACCATATAAGGTGTTACTGGCGGCTCGCAGTAGTGCGCAGCGATGAGGGTCTGGCATCAGCTACGTTGCGAAACGTGAACACCATATAAGGTGTTCAACGCTAGATGGTACTGGCGACTCGCAGTAATGCGCGGAGATGAGGGCCTGGGCATCAGCTGCGTTGCGAGAGAGCAATAAAGGCACCATTAATCGAAGCGAACGCTATATCTGCTCTTTGGTAAAGGATATTAGTAATGGTGGGGAGAACTCGATAAAAGGTTTGTAGGCGATGGAGACCGAAGACCCGCTTGTAAACATGTGTGGTTTCCGCAGAGCTGCCGTTGAGACTCGCAAGTGTTGCCGATGGGATCTATCTTCAAAAGCATCCTCGTTTACTTGGAAATATACGGTAGTGTATACGCGATGAATGTATAAAACCCCATCCACCATCCTCACAGCTCAACAGACAACCCAAACAGCAATAGCAATAACATCAATAACTCAGCTCATCAGCTTCAGCCACACGCTGCAATGCCTGAAACCCTCAAAGTCGCCGTCTGTATCTGCCAAGAGGTTACCTTCGCAGATTTCATGATGCCCATGGAGCTCCTCGGCAGCCTCAACTTCGCCGACCATCCTTTGTTCGCCAAGGTCTTCGGCGACGTTCCTTACCGCGTCAATATCGACTACCTTGCGTCTACCCTAGACACCGTGTTCGGATTCACGGACGGTCTTCCGGGCATTAAACCTACTCGTACCTACGCCGACGCGATGGAGAAGGGGGAGAAGTATGATATTATTCGGGTTCCTGCCGGTAAGTCAAAGTTCCGAAGCATGATAATGTGTCGTCTAACACATGTAACAGGCCCCATCCCCGATTTTGAGGCTATCAAGGATAGGACTCCTCAAGAGGAAATCGAATTTTTGAAGGGAGCAGCTCCCGACGCAAAATATGTTATGTCGGTCTGCGCTGGATCTTCTATTTTGGCCTTCGCTGGCCTCCTTGATGGAAAGCGCGCTACTACTAACAAGTTCTTATACAAGTTCATAACTGTAAGTAATGCTTTATTTCCGATTCGATGTCCTAGGTCATATCAAACAATCACAGAATGTTCTGCATGGTACCAATAAAAATATTACCTGGGTTCCTAAATCCAGGTGGGTCGTCGACGGGAATGTTTGGACTAGTTCTGGCGTTACGGCAGATGAGCGAAAGGATTTTTAAGGGAACTTAAATTCAAACTCATTGTCCTATGGTTTTTCAGGTACCGACATGGCTCTCGCATTTTTGGAAGAGCTTGTGGGACCCAAGATCACCGAGCATATCGCTGCTATGTCGGAGATAGCGAAACGCAGTGATGCAGGCGATGATCCCTTCGCCACCGTCCATGGCTTGATTTGAAGAAATTATCCTGATAGTTGTTTGTGTTCATAACATGTAGGCGCGCTGAATTGCACGTCGGGAAATTGATCTGCTTTAGTTATTCATTCTCCGGTTGGATTCCAGTGCCCTTAAATCCTTCCATAGGCCACTTTTTATCGCCTGTGAAACAATTGTTTCATCACATCCTACTTTCTTACGAAGAGTACGTATACTACACGTATGCGTACTTCCTCGCACTTGGTTTCGGCTTTAGTGGGTCATCCATCTATTCTTTTTCCGCCACCACCTATGTTTAATATACCAACATCGAACATGCAGCTCTAGAGCACACCTTACATATCTACCTATCGCGGATAATCTGTTTCAATAATGGTGTTATTGTCCAATCTTTCATCGATGTAGGTCCATTTCCTCCTTGCTAGAGGGTTCACGCCTTATAAAGAATTGCAACGCAAACGACGTCTCCATGAATAACCAAGCAGCCACACATATCTTGCGCTATGAGGAATACTGGAGATACCACAGCCTGTGAATGGAGCTAGTAAGGGTCCAGCTGAAATACTGTTGAGCCGGTTATGGTCAGTTTCGTCTGAAAGAGAACTGGTAAACATCATTATATTAAAATCTACAGTGAATCCAACCTTTACGATAATCAATGTAACCGAATACCCAATTCTCAATATCCCATGGCGTAGTCCTGAAAGAAATAGTACTATAGGCCCCAGAATCCGGCTTAAACGCGTGTCGTTGCCTTTAAGGGTGCTTTTAAAGCTCCTGAAATAAGGCATAATCGTAGTCTTTGCTGGACTAGTTAAATACAGGGGGCTCTTGGAGAATCCACTGCCTGGAGTATTAGCCGGCTGTTTTCCAGTTTGGACTTTGAATATGCCTGGTTGACACTGGGACTTGGGTATGTTTACCTCTACTTTCTGTTTAAATCTTTTGCCACGGTGATTATTCCCGCCGCAGTCTTTATCCAAAGTGGGCTACATGATCCCTTACTTTAAGCTCTTGTGCTAACGTTCTGATGCGTTCCCGTAGTGATTTTCCCGGCGTTCGTATCGCTGTTGCGGTTTTGGTGCTGCGGCTGTTGATGAAGGTTATGGTGTTGCAGAGGCTATTTTGATAGCATTGGCAGTGCGTATCGCGTTGGTGGTCCCACGCGTTCCGGACAGCGCTGATTCTGAGTTTCGACCGGCAGTAGACTCATTCAAATTGACTCTGAAGTCTGAGTGATTCTGAAGCCCGCGCAAGCAGCTTGGTCAGCTGCACCCACAGTCACCCACCCACCCACCGCGCCCCATTTCCAACTGCCTCCTGTTCAGCAACTTCTGCTTCTTCAGCGCCAGAGCTTCTTAATTTAGAAAGAAATAATTTATTTCTCTCTGATTTGAGACCTACCCGCTACAACAACAATAAGAAGAACCAGGCTTGGACTCTGGACTCTGGAGCATGGGATGAGGGGCGAGGAGAGGAAGGGAAACCTGGAGGCGGCGGGTGCTCGAAAGAAAATGATTAATTTAAAAGCAGCGAAGTCTAAGCCGCGTGTTTGAGGCTTCCGGAAGACGATGTAGTTGTTCATTATTATTATTTGCATTAATTACTATATCTAGTATTTAGTCGGTACTTATACTTAAATTGAATTTTGACTTCGCTCCATATGCTTGGTGTCTTTCTTGAGAATGTACTGATTTTTTAATAAGAATAAGATTAGAATACATTATAAGGAGCTTTTATAAACGGAAGGTAGAGTTTGTTTTGACAAGGTATTATCAGGAGCTGAAAGAGCTGTGTGCATGTAGAACCCGCGATACGAAGGATAAGTAGTAGTACAGATTTCTTTCCGTAAGTATGGTTATATGCTCAGTGGTTGATTATTTCTTCCTTTTCAAGCTCCTAGTACCAAGATTTTTTTACCCTTAGCTGTATTTCCCAGTTCTGCCATTTTAAAGGTCCCATAAATTTTATCAGTGAGTTTGAGACATCTCTCCCGTTATTTGAGCTTTAAGGACTGCAAATAACTACTTGAAGCTGATACAGCAGGGTGATGTACAAAAAAGGACTTAGCAAATGACACTTCCAGAAGTTGGTTTAAATTAAAAGAACGCAATATATTCAGCATTTATTACTTTACAGTCTCTCTGCCTTCAAGAGCCCTCCTCACTGCTGGAGCCAGGAGATGTAAGTAGTTACATACTTACTCATATGATTGGTAACAGGAGCTACGGAGCAGCAAATAAAAATCAGAGACTGTAGTGTTGATAGATAATATATTAGAATTGTAATTCATAGAAGTAGAAGCAGCAGAAGCTGTTGCAGTTGCTTGGCCGGCGAGGCCGCTGTGGGTGGCTGTGGGTGCAGCTGACCAAGCTGCTTGCGCGGGCTTAGCATCCTGTCTGAGTCGCGTCATGTTATGTCACGTGACAAGACAGTTCGCAGCGCGGCTTCCCTGAACTAAGACCCGAACCCAGTCTTCCCACGTGCCCCGAGGCACGAGGCTCTACTTCTGAACCGTTCGTTCCTTGCACATTGATCATTGCCGCGCACCGTGTAATCATTACTGCCTCGTCGAATCGAGGTCGCAGGATCAGCATGGTAGCGTCATTGCACGTGCAGGTGCAAAGGAACACCGTCTTACCATGCACCTTTGTCTAGCTACCCTGAACTGTGAAGAGCTAGGCAGTCACGGTGCCCAACTCGACCGTCTCGGATGTGCAGCCTCTAGCGGGTCCGCGCCTTCTGTATTAGCGTTGGATGCTCTGATATAGCAGATGCGAGTACGGTGAAGAAACGATATGGGTTTTCTTGCGGCTGTGGTTGTGCTGGGGAACCTACCTGTTTTTTTTTGCGGGTGGGATTAGGAATGCCCGATGAGACGCTGGAGGAGGATATGTGAACGAGATTCGACACTGGCATCATTCTCGACGCTATTTCCATCATCGCTGCTTCCTCATATCTGCGTCGATTACCGAATAGATGAATTTTTTCCTACTCGGTTCGCTTACGATCGCCATCACTTCAAGCATATCAACAACGACTGGCACAATGTCTGCCAAATTTACAATAATCTAGTCAATTCACCGTCATCAAACTTTCTTATGAACACCCTACGTCAATACCGTGCACCTGAACAGCACAATCAAGCTCATCTGTGTGGAGACAGCCGTGTCGTTCTCTTTTTGGTTCAAGAGACCAAGCAAGCGACGTGTTATAATAGGAGAGGAAATTTCGGATCCGCAGTCGACCAAGCGACAGTAGGCCCCGTTTTAGTGGTCTTCCGACGCCTGCAGCAAGCGTAGAATTAACAGAGGAAGATAATTGTATAGTCAATGGTGCGAATACTATCCATTCTTTTATTATTG
>KN837257.1:74500-102271 GCA_000827215.1 Sphaerobolus stellatus SS14 | reverse complement strand
GTTACCATCGCACTTCATCATTCGGAAATAAAAATTCCTCTCGACATCACAATTTGAACGGAAATCTCATGCGGAACGATTTAATCGAACTCATCTAAGGCGGCATTTATTTGTCGTCTTTTCTGCCCTAAAGCATCAAGCGGACGACGACTGTGTATATAGGATTAGGGAAATCACACATAATAGAGTGGTAATATTTATGTCTTTTTGATGATTTGCAAAACCTTACATTTGATCCTGGGGTTGAGTTAGCTTATTCAAAGAGAGGAACGTCGAGTTACTAGGGCGAACCGAATACAGAGAATTAGAGGACTAAATGGGGAGCTAACGGTGAATTCAATGGCGTGGTGAGTATAATATTCTTCCCTCCTCCGTCTTACTAAATCCTTCCATAGACCCGGCGCTGATACGGCTAAAGACTTTCCGAAATTGTGTCGATGCTGTTCATAACCCGTCGAAGATATCACCAATCCGTCATTGAATAAATAAAACTGACCTGTGAATATAAGATTAGGCTTAGCCGAATGGTTAATATAGAAATAATGCTGAGTAGAACAACGATACTGTAGTACGTTTCGTCCTTGACTATGTTCATAACTGATACCTTCAGAGACCGTTTTGATCATCCTCGATAACCTCTCCCTGTTCAATGCTCCATCCTATCGCATATACCTCCACCAACCCTTAATAATCAAGTCACAGTTTTCATTGAAATTCTCGTCACCAAAATATTGAGATTTAGCAGAGAATATAGGTGGATTCAATGGTCAGAAAATTATATTTATTACATTTCTTCTCGTTAATTCTTTTTTATAGATCCGGAGCTGAGATCGGTTAACTTAATCTTCTGAAACCCCATTGTGTTTGATCCTCCCTGGGCTCATCGAACGCTCACTATCATCTCCAACTTGAAACGGAGTTAATGGAGGGGCCTCCATGTCGAGTTCTTCGGGAAGGATGAGAACTCATCAAAAATATATATATGCCGCCCACCACCGATCATTCCGCTCAGTACTGAGTATGGGAGGAGAGAGAAAAATAACCGGCATGGTCTCGGCTCGGAACACCGGCTTCAAGTTGCTGTCTAGCCATCGATCTGAGCCGCCACCTAGTATTTCCCAGACGACTGTGGCCTGTGCGGAATCGACGTGACGGTGGGGGACAGATGTACCGGTTGGAGTCGTAGCATACGTAGGTTGATATCGACCGCATAGTTGATATATTACTCAGAATTAGCGCCCCAGGCGCAGCAGAGTTCAGGTGAGGGCCCATCACATCATGCGATAGGATGTATGGATCGCGGGAAACGGGTGGGGACACGTCGGTGGACCGTGGCAGTGACGGTGGCGGGGAAAGGATGAACAGGCGCCCTGACGACGGACGGGATGACGAACGGCATCAGCATAGTTGGGGATGAGCTGCAGCACGAGATCGGTATCCGGTCGAATCGACGGAGGAGGCCCATCATGATCGCGTACCTTAATCGACGGAGAAGACCCGTCATGATCGCGTACGTTATTGCAGCCGCGACACTACGAACGTACTCGTCGTGGGCTTTCTTCCGTGTGGCCATCCACTGCCCTAAACGCGACGACGACGATATCCCACTTATCGCACACCTAGCTGATCTATCCTCGGACCTCCATCGTGCTCATATTGACCACCTTCACACTCCATTCAAGCGCCAATTCCCATTCTGTGCATTCTAGGCCCCTTGATCCGGCCGTCCATCCCGCATTATACTTCATAACGGGACCTCATGGTTTCCATCCTTCCGTCGCCAATCCGATCCTTCAACTTCTAACCCATATGTACCAGCGTGTACTCGAATAGTGCCGAAAGATAGGAACGGCATGAGACCTGCCCCACGCAACTTGTGATTCGACTCTGCATCTCATGCAAGGCCCAGCGGACAACGGAAGGACAGACCCTAAGGAGTCGACTGTTGCGTCAGGGTCAACCGCAGTGCATTAAAAGGCTTTCGATGGATCAAACATATGAAGAACACGTGTTCCTTACTCTTTATGCAAGCATAATGTCAACTGTGGCTTTCACACCTTGAAGTTAGACATTGGACGTTTGAACGCTCATCGATCTTCTGCCAGTATACCTGCGTGTTTCTGAGGTATGTACGGCTATTCTGTCACTAATGTATCGTGTTGCTCATCGAAATGCATGCCTCCTCCTCTTCTGCAGTGTTTCCACAGCGTAATTATCTGGAATATCAACGGTGACTCTGTCTATACACCCGCGCCAGGCCCGCCATCGGAGCCCAGAGGACGAAGCATCTCTTCTTGAAGGCAGAGGATATCCGGAAGGGTCCGGTTATCGCTTTTGAAGCGGAATGCTCTATGTTCTTGTAGTGACGAGAAACTGGTATGATGCGGTTCATGATGCGTATCCTTGAACGATGAGCGCGATCATTACTGACCTCATACAGTAACGTTCGGGTTCCACAACCCTTCGGAACAGGTACCGTCAATTACATTCTAACTAGGCGGATCTTCTTCATACTCAGCAATGTTCATAACTTTGACCATGTCCATCTTCCTGACAGCCTGGAGTTCAACCTGACGCTGTGTCCCTGGATCCGGCAATATGAACACGGTGCATTGGCCTCTTTCTCGTGGCTTGCTACCGTGTATGATATTGGATCGCTCGATGGCGGTACTGGAAGAAAAAGAAAGGAGAATGTTCATTTAGTTCCCCACTGTGGAAGGTAGTCCATCAAACGTCACTGCGTGCAAGATGGGACTAGGAACGCAGTACGACTTATCATCATCTTAGAGGCATGCAACGTACGTCGCTCAATTCTTTGGATAACAATCCCTTTACCTAACCTCATGCACAGAATCCTTGCTTGGTTCGTCCAGCAGGATGCGAAGCTGGGCGCCTATTTGTGGAACGCACTTTTGCCGGTTCTACAACATCATCATTTTATATCCAGATCAACACCGCTGAATCCCATACTTTCAAGGTGTTTCAGCTTATATTCTTCCCTCAGGCTTTTTATCCTTGTTAACCTTGAAGATAGGCCGAGTGCTGGGACTGGCGACGTAACTTCAACCACGCCTTCTCGTATTGTATGCAGCGCTTTATATAACCATTCATTATCCACATATCCACCTACTATTCATTACCCACATATCCATCTATTATGCATTTTCTATTATCACCGTGTATCTTAGCGCAGGCCTAGATGCCCATCGTCTCTCAAGCGTCGAACCCAACGATGGCCACACCACTATAATGACATTTTCCCCACCCCTCTGTCAGGGGACGCCTCCAGATTTCCGCCCGGAACCTTTCCGTCCGGAACTATCCCTCGCGTCAAGCACCCTCTGGAAGCGATTCCGCGCGGGATTCACCCTCAACACATTCGTCGACTCCTGTGGCCGGAGAGTGGGAGGTTTGGTTGGAGACAATGGTCGTCTGGTGGAGGATATATGCGCATATAGTCATAGCGCATGAGTGATGGGTTGTTTAGCGCCGGTCGGCTTAGGGATTGTTCCATTGTTTCTCCGTTCGCTTCCGCTTCCTTTGTTTTCCTTCTCATTGATTCATTCCCCTTTCTTTATCGTTTCCGGTTTCATCAGATTATTGTTCACTTTCCTTTCGGAGTTAGCATTCCCGTTTCCGGACGGTATATAGTGGGCTCACTCTGGCAGAGGCAATCCAAGTCTTTCTCTTTGGATTTCCCCTCTGCTAGGTGAGATTCCCTTGCGTGTATATATTTTGTTTACTTATATAGCTTTGGATTTCCCCTCTGCTAGCTCTGCGTGACGTCTGCTCGGCTTCGAGGGTTGCCCTTACACCCTCCTACCCCTGCTGTTTCGACGTGGATGTCTCGTATTAAACAAGTTGTTCTGCATGTTCCAGATCCATTACCAGCGCCAACCATGACTTCACCAAATATTTTCAGGCTATTTCGAAAATATCCAACAGAACCCACCTACGACCCAACTCCCCATCCCCCACTTTGTTGAACATTTCCTCACCTTCTCAAGGTGCCTCAAATAGTTTAGGAGGGAGTCAGACAGAGGAAATGGCCAGTTCCAGTGAATATTGGCCTTTCTCCAATTACAGTCAGTTTTCATTCGGATGACTCTGGAATGGACAAGCAGCCTGCTGCTGAATCTGAGTTACTGGAAGCTGTTTGCACATCAGATGACTGGAAACACAATGTTACTGTCACCTGTCAAGACCTGATCCCGATCCTGTTCTTCGGACCTCCAACCTTGTATTCATCTTTGATTTCACTCAGACTCCGACATGTTATTCATCTTTGATTTCTTTTATCATTTGTGATTTTCGTTTATATTTTATTTATCTTTGGACCTCCGTCTTTACTTATACTTCACTCAGTTGTCCTTACTTTTCGGATCTCCGTTTTTCTTATCTTGCTTACTTTTCATCGATGCCAAGCATCGCTTATGATTTCACGTGTTTTATGTTCCACATGATTTTTACGTTACATTCTCATCGGCCTCCGCTTTATGTTATTGCCAACCAACCACATTCATTATTACTCTTTCCTTATCTATTTCATCTCCGTGACCCTGACTATTACTCCATTTATTCTTGGGCTCCATTTAGTATAAATAGCCACAATTGTATTATGGTTCAGTAGTCAGAAATCAACTTTATTGTTCTGTTAACTCCATCTGGCCTCTGTCTGTCTATCCTCTCTCCGTTCTGCTATACTCGGTCTACGAGTTCTATTATACTGAATTGTCTGTGACAAATGTCGGACTCCAATCCTTTATTCATCTCGACTCCATTCTGAAATAAGGACAATGTGTATGACTAAGGGCGCAACATATAAGTTGAAGCCAAGTCCTTTCAGTTTATATCATCCGGACTCCGAATTACTTACTCATTCTATTATATCCAGAGTCCGAAGTGACACCCAGATATCAGGATATAACATCACCATATCAATCCCTGAAGGCAAGAAATTTTGGAAATCTCCTGAGGGTTTCAAATTCAATGATCTTGGGCTACATTATCGTTCCATTGTTGAATTAATCAAGAAGGTCTATAGCACAGCTAGCAACATTCATTTTTTGCCTTTCAAATTATTCCACAAGAAATCGGATGGTGAGATAGAATGTGTGTATGGAGAACTATATTCTTCTCCAGCATATTTTGAAGAACAACGCAAGCTCTCAAGCCTTCCAGAGATACCTTATGAACACATAATTGCACTGTTGATGTTCTGGTCTGATTCCACACATCTGACCAACTTCGGCACAGCTAATCTGTGGCTGATATATGCAATGTTTGGCTCCCAATTGAAATTACAATGAGGCAAGCTGTCTGCTTGACTATGCCACCATATTGCATATATTCCTTCAGTAAGTAGCCAGTACCTTCATCATAAATGATAATCTAATTCTATTTAGCTCCCCGATTCAATTCAAGATGTCATTCATGAACTAATGGGAGGAACAGCTGCCTCAGGCCCTGTACTCATGCATTGTAAACGTGAGCTCATGCATGCTATTTGGAAGCTGTTGCTAGATGATGAGTTTTGTAAGGCATATGACAATGGAAATCTTACTCAATGTGCAGATGGCATCAAACGGTTTGTGTATCCCAGAATTTTCACATATTCAGCAGATTATCCAGAAAAGTATGTTCTCTTTATTCATATACATCAATTACTCACTTCATTTCTCCAGAGTTCTCTTGGCTACAATTAGGGATCAAGGACTTTGTTTATGTCCACAATGTTATATCACAAAGGATAAAGTTCATGAAATGGGAATGGTCCGAGATATGAGCAATTGTGAAAAAAATGTTCGCAAGGATGATCACCTGCATCGCTATGACATTCAAAAGGCATGCTGTTTAATCAACGAGAAAGGAGTTCCAGTCAATGGTGCCGCCATCAAAAGTATACTGAAACCTCTTTCCCGGGTCCCCACAGTGGTAAGTACATACACTTCAATAGATGAAAATGAATACCTAATTATCTTATAGAATGCATTTTCAGAACAACTGCAAATGAGGGGATTTGAATACCATCCCATTTTCATTGTTGATTTTCTCCACGAGATTGAACTTGGTGTTTGGAAGGCTACACTCACACACCTTATACGGTTATTATATGCACAAGGTTCCAAGCATGCTCCTCATGAATTAAACCAAAGGTCAGTCACTTCAATTCCCGCATTATGAATCCCAATTCAATACATCCATAGGTTTAGACAAATTCCCACTTTTGGTGGGGACACAATTTGCCGTTTTAGTGATAATGTGTCAGAAATGAAAAAATTAGTGGTGCACGACTTTGAAGACATCCTGCAGGTAAGTTCAGTACCCTAACAACCTCTGATAATTACTAATTTCAAACAATGTTCCTTGCCTGCATTTGAAGGGTTATTAGAAGAGCCATTCAATACTCTACTTCAAGAAGTTCTATTCATTTTTTGTTACTGGCATGGTGTGGCTAAATTATGCATGCACACTGATTCAACCATTTACCTCCTGTTGTAACTCACCAAGCAATTTGGATCTCTTATCCATAAATTTGAGGAAGACACTGCTCAACACTATGTGACCCAGGAGCTTCCAAGAGAGAGAGCTGCCAGAGCAAGATGAGAGGCTGCCATTGCATCGTAAAATTCTGGGAATGATGTCATGCCTGTAGATCCCTCAAAATTGGCAAAGAAGCAGAAAACTTTGAACCTTAACGCATATAAATTTCATGTTATGGGAGACTATCCTAATGTTATCCACTGCGTTGGTAGCATAGAATTGTACTCAACTCAAAGGGTATGTTTTTTATTTGTAATTTGAGCATCAATTAATTGTGTTTTAGGGGGAATCTGAGCATCGAATTGCCAAGCAAAGATATTCTAGAGCTTGGAAGAAAGATACTGCTCTCAGTATGACAAACATGGAATGACGAGACAATAACATGTGTATCCTTGCAGACAAGGTTCATTAACAATTAGCATCTTCAAAGGAGGAATTGGGGGTAGATGAGCCATTGCCATTGATAGATCTTAAGGACCATTGGGTGATATCATTTTGGAAAAGAGGAACTGTATAGACATTGGTAAATTTCTAACAGAAAATTGTGGTGATCCTGCAGTGAAGGTCTGTCTCTTTTGTTTGTCTCTTTCTCTCTTGAATTCTTCATTAATATTGCCATCTCTCAGGGCTTTTACTCTCACCTTCAGGACCATCTATTGGCCTGAATTTTGGGGCAAAATTCTGATGACGACGAGCTTAACTTCACCCATGATCAACGCATGTGTGTGCTTATTATTGGTGATAATATGTTTGAACATGCATGGCTGTGGATAAATTTCACCTCTTATGACCTGAGAAGATGTCAAGATACATTGAATCCAAAGGGAGACAATCAAGATATTATGGTTTGTGCACAAGACAACCCAAATAGCCCATTGTTTCATCCTTATTGGTATGCCCAAATCATTGGCATATACCATGTTAATATACTATATAGAAGAGAGGATGGAATGATGGAGCCTCCCAGGATAATGCATTTTCTTTGGGTTTGGTGGTTCAGGAGGGACAGCTCATATCATTCAGACCCACAATATCATCGTTTGGATTGGATAGGCTTTGTTCATGATGAGGATGATACAGAGCCTTTTGGCTTTGTGGATCTGGCATGGATTATCCACTCTATTCACCTCATTCCCACTTTTGCTCATGGGAAAACCAATGAATTGCTTGGTAAATCAATTGCCCGATGTTACCAGGAAGACCCGGAGGAGGATTGGCAATTCTTCTATGTCAGCTGGTATGTGATAATACATTTTCATGCTCCCTTAATATTTATTCTCACTTTCTGTCATAGATTTGTTGATCAGGATATGTTAATGTGTTATATGGGTGGTGGTATCGGTCATTCTATTCAATATAACACAATAAATTCAACAGGCTTTGAAGAATCTGATGACACTGGAGAGGACTTGGATACTGACAGCAGACAATCACCAGGACCTGATATCTTCAGAACCCAACTTGGAATAGAAGAACAACTGGCAGCAGATATAATCGAATTAAATGAAGAAGATTATGAAGAGGTAGTTGAAGACCTTGAGGAAGAGGTTGAGAATGACCTTGAGGATGGAGATGGGGAGGAAGAAGCAGGGGAGGGGATTGAAGATGAGGCTGAAGATAATGAAGGATATGAATCTCCATAGATAATACATTAAAAAAAAATCAAGGACACTAGCATTCCTGATGGGATGTTTAGAGGATTTTCATTTCAAAGAATAAGAGCTAATTAGCACCTACTATCCCATGGCAGGATGGTGAGCACTTCCATAAATAAACACTGCTGATTTTCATAATTGGGACAATAAGAAATTTCATGGTACATGAACTCAAAGATATTCCAGGTATTTTTCATAATGCTTAAAGTATATTGATAGAGCTAAATACAGGTTTTTAATGTTGTTTGAGAAAGCAAATTAACAGGACCCTTGTATATAGTCTTCCATCATATCCTGTAGTATCTGTGTCTCAATGGTTCTACCCCATTAGCAACCTCTTGCCATACCAGACTATCCTCCTCCTCCTCCTCCTCCTCCTCCTCCTCCTCCTGACTGGGAGTATGAGTCTGCACATGGCTATGTGATATGCTAAGAGATTCCTCATTCTCTGAGATGTCCTGGTAAGCATCACAGCTTCCTTCTGACTCTACCTCTCTCTGGATGCCTAGGCTGACCTCTCGGATTGGTGAGAAAGGTGTCCCAGGTGCCGTGACAGATGAATCACAAATAGGATTAGGAGGGATTGGTGAGAAAGGAGTCCCAGGTGCTGTCACAGATGAATCATGCTGTCTAGTAGGAGTGACCGGGAATGGCATCTGAGATTGTTCAGGATGCTTAGGAGTGATGGCTTCGGTAGGTAGCCTCAAAGGGCTGGTGGGTGTGGTGGTTGTAGAGTTCAGGATACTTGCTTCAACCACCAAAAATCCTGTCTATTCAGCCTCAATGTTTCAACTCATATTGAATCATGTACATCTAGATACACTCACTGTATTTAATTGTTGGACCAACATATTGAGTGGCAGTTCAATTCTCCCAAGATGTAGGTGTGTCTGCTGCAGTTCTCGCAGGCATTCTTCAACTGTGATTCTAATGAGGTGTGGTGATGGACTCTGACTTTGAGAGCCCACGGATTGATGTGATTGAAGATGCTTGTTTGTTAGTGGTATATTAAACTCTGAGTCTGGAGTGCTTAAATGCTTTCGCTTGATGCCAGTGGATATTGTACCTGCAGGGGCTTCTGCATGAAGCCCTTCAACAAATTGGGTTTTGGTTGTAGGGGAGTTTAAAGCCCCACCTGGTCCATAGAGTCTGCCGATATGTAAGTATGTCTTCATAAGAATACTTGTGACTATGTTCACCTGGAGGATATCACAGCTGATTTGTGCACTGCTGAACGTGACCCTGTGACTGGCATGAAGAAAATTTTTTGAGGTAAGTCACATCTTCATCACATTATTGCGAACAATTTGGTTCTAAAACCATTATCTGGGTTAACAAGTATGTTATATTACTCTCATAATGAATAGTAAATATCTCTAATAGTTTTTCTTGGTACTGAAGCATTATCTGTGGTTCACAAGTATATTATATTACTCTCATAATTAATAGTAAATACCTTTAATAATTTTCGTGACATTACATCTGTACTGCAAGGGATGCTAATCCTCACCATCCCAGGGAATAATCCACCACGGTTCATAAGGGCAATATAGGCTTGAACCAGACCTTATACGGACCTTATAACCTTGGCCAAGTATTTTGAAACAGGGCCAAGGCTTGTACTGTATTGTAGCTTAGTTATGATAATGTGCCAAGGATATAATGACATTATGAGTGAGTCATGACCTGGTGTGACAATTACCTCACCGGTAAGGCACCATGAGTGCCGTGCGGTTCTATTGATGTGTTTGAGGGCTTGTAAGATGCAGCCATCATTGTGCTGGTTGGGATGTGTGCCTGTAACATTGCTTATTTAGAAGATGTGTAATGAGCCGGCAACTAGTAATTGACCTTCATTTGACATGAGTTCCCACCAGACAAATATGATCCGTGAACGATATGTTGGTTGAGCTTGCACTCGTGACGCCGACAGATGACACGGAAATGACATGGGTAAATATTAGTATTCTTCATGGTCAGCCAGTTGAAGAAGGGGCTCTGGGATTCTGGCTGGCAACGAGCAGGTCATTGTCATTGCTGCTGCTATATGGCTTCTAATAGATAGAAGAGTTAGGGAGTTGAGTGACGATAACACAAAGAGTCCACTGCCGGAGCCAGTGGTGTGACCCACATCATGTCACACATGCTGACTCATCTCTAGCTTAAGTTCGTTCATCTCACAATGTCACTGAATATGAGTCAGAGAGCATTACAATCGTATTGTATAAATGAACTCTGGATATGTCTTCCTAATGTCAAGATCAGGCATCAAATCATCACCACTGGTACTTACCTCCTCGTCTTCACACTCCACTCAAATCCAAATCTACCACTTCCACCATGAGGACTGTGACAATTCCTATGACTCTAAGATATCAATTAACATTTATTAGTAACTTTAAGTACGTCTCATTCTTGCATCGTTCGACAATGTAGGTTGAATCATGGCCTCAAGGTGATTAAGCCGGAAGTCAATGATCGAGGCCAACATTTTGCAGTGATGCTACACCATAGAATAGCAGGAAAATCATCATAGATGCTGCCAGTGCTTGCACAGAGGAGGTTGATGGTGAGGCTGAGACCTCCCTCATGGGATCATATTCAGCTAGAGATGCATCCAATGGTTGGAAAAAGGTCAGCAAAGAAAGGCGTGTGAAGAAGGTGCAGTTGGTCAACTTTAGGCTCCTATGATGCAGCTCCGATTTTTCAGGCCAGGACAGTCATTCTAGCACAGCAGGCTATCCTTACTGGGCACTCGGCGATCTGGGAGAACTTGTACAATAAATGACCTCACAGGTGGGAGCACTGTACTGCATGCACTTTCATCCAGCGAGCCCAAATCCAATTTGACAGCAAAGTGGGTCTCGTAAATCTGACGAAGTCACTATTATATTGTCTGAGTAAGGTTTATTTTATCTTGTGAAAATTTAGTATTTCTAACTATTGATTTTAGCAATGAAATTGTTCAGATAAATAAAAGGTAATTTATTTTTTTGTATTGGTTTGGTTATTAACATATAATCTTTAAGGGTAAAGGAAGAAACAGTAGCAGTTACACCCGTGGCGAAGAAGGTGCTTGGGCTCAATATTAGGGGTTCCACTCCTAAAAGGTGAGTGTCCATTTTCGATATTCCTCTAACTGAAAACTTATAATATATTGATGCAGGGCTGTATCTGTTAAGGTCAGAAAAGGCAGAAAACAGGTAATCATTACGGAGGAAAGTGAAGGTGGTGATGAAGGTCTGATTATAGGGCACTCCACATCATCTTTGTCTGACTTAAACACATAATACATAGTGTACAATAAGCCACTTACTATCGAAGAAGCTGAAGAAGCTGATCACAATGGTAAGCACATCAGTTTCTGTCTTGGGAGTCCTATTTGGCTCCCTCCTGGGTCTGTAAAGAGAGGCAATTTTCCTATAAGGAAAAATAGTCAGGGTCATGGAGATGAAACGGATAAGGAAATAGAGTAAATAAATGTGGTTGGTTGGCGATAATGAAATCAGAAGCCAATGAGAATATAACATAAAAGTCATGTGGTGTCAGGGGACGCCTCCAGATTTCCGCCCGGAACCTTTCTGTTTGGAATCATCCCTCGCGTCAAGCACCCTCTGGAAGCGATTTCGCGCGGGATTCACCCTCAACACATTCATCGACTCCTGTGGCCAGAGAGTGGGAGGTTTGGTTGGAGACAGTGGTCGTCTGGTGGAGAGTATATGCGCATGTAGTCATAGCGTATGAGTGATGGGTTGTTTAGCGCCGGTCGGCGATAGAGTATATGCGCATGTAGTCATAGCGTATGAGTGATGGGTTGTTTAGCGCCGGTCGGCGATCGGGATCGTTCCATTGTTTCTCCGTTCGCTTCCGTTTCCTTTGTTTTCCTTTTCATTGGTTCGTTTCCCCTTTCCTGTTTCCGAGTTCATCAGATCATTGTTCATTCTCCTTTCGGATTTACGTTCCGTTTCCGGACGGTATATAGTGGGCTCACTCTGGCAGAGGCAATCCAAGTCTTTCTCTTTGGATTTCCCCTCTGCTAGGTGAGATTCCCTCCGCGTGTATATATTTCATTTACTTATATACTTTGGATTTCCCCTCTGCTAGCTCTGCGTGACGTCCGCTCGGCTTCAAGGGTTGCCCTTACATGTGGAACATAAACATGTGAAATCATAAGCAATGCTTGGCATTGATGGAAATAAGTGTGATAAGAAAACCAGAGGTCTGAAGATAAAGAATGACTAAGTGAAATATAAGAAAAGACAGAGGCTGAAAATAAATAGAAATATAAGCAAACCAACATAAATGATAAGTGAATGAAGAAATCGAAGATGAATAAAAAGACAGAGTCCAGAGAAAATTAATAATATCAGATAAAACAGAATCAAGATCAGGTCATGACTCCAGCCTCCAGCCTCCCAGTAGCTGGAAACTCTGTTCAGAAAATACTGTGAATATGATCAGGAAAATAAGCAGGAAAAGTGCTAGTAAACAGTGCAAAATATCCCAAGAAGACACCCTGTAAATTAGCTTGGAATATAACTTGGAAAATCCTTGGAAAACTACTGGAAAACACAGTGGTAAATAGCAAAGATATTTTAAATAATCTTTGACTTTTCCAATGCTGTAAATATCATACTTTCCTAAGGTGTGAAAACACCTGGAATACATCCAGCTTCTCCCTAAATTTCATACACCATTCCAGTCAATATCCAGACTTTTATCAGGCTTGGAAAATATAGGGAATAGTTGATATAATCTGGATTTTATCCAGGCTCAGAAAATGACATGGAAATACCAACCTTTCCTCACAGTATTAGGCCTTTTTCCAAAGCATTTTCTGGGCCACTTTTCTACCACCTTCCTGTCCTCAAAAACACCAGGAAAAAAAATACATTTTCCAAACATTTTCCAGGGCTGGATGACAGCTGGAAATTACACTCAAATCCAAATATTTTCCAAATCCTTTTCTGGTCTGGAAAATATTGACCATCCTGCAGTGTCTCTTGGAGTACTGTATATAACAGATGCTGAGACACAGGTATGTACTTATATATGGCTGTTTCAGCAATTCTGATTATTTTCTAATAAAGGTGGTGAATAATCATAAATTCATTGCAAAGATGGTGAATGCAAAGAAGACCAATTGAGCTACACAGAAGTTTGTGTCTTCATGTGAGGTTTGTTTGTTTCTAGTATTTATTCTCATATTGGTTTCTTAATGCATTTCTATTTCAGGAACAATCCAATGACAGTTCAGGAGAGAATTCTCCTTCATCAATAATGAAGTGGCATAAAATGACAGAGTCCAAACAAGTATGCAATGCTATATTCATATTAATTTTGGGAGCTGCAAGCTGACCTCATTTAATAATTCAATGGAATGCTTTGAGGACAGATTTGAATGCTCACAATGTTTCTGAAGACAAGAACATACACACTAAAGTTAGGAGGAGATCTGAGCTCATGCAGGATGATTGGACAAAGTTCTTTCAGAAAGTGTTCCCTGCTGTTCCTCCAAATTTAGAACAATGACCAACAAATGTGAAAGAGGACTGTCTTTGCTTGCAGAAAATCTGAAATGCAAGCAATGTAGTGAGAAATTATTGGCAATCTATTGTCCCAGAGAGCACTGGTTAGTTGTGCTATCTTTAACTTGCATTTTACACATACTCAATATTACAATTACAGCATTCTTAAATCAATTCTGTTGACAAAAGTTTAATCCATATATCCAATTTGGCCCAACCTTCAGATTCAATAAAACTACTTGGGGTGAAATATTTCATAGATATCTGACATCCCTTCACCCACTACCCAAGGAGATCCAGCAGTACATCCATAACCCTGACAGTGATGGACCTGGTGTCAGGAGACAGCCTCTCTTTCCCCTGATTATATTTTTTTTTCTGCATATTATCTCCCCCTTCATTTCATTTCCTGGCATTTTTCCTATGGAATCCAAGTTCTTGGACCAAGTATGGCAGCCTGCTTTGATGATGGATACTACTTTGGATCATATCCTGACCTGGATATATTCCTATCCTCCATTCATTCATTCCTGACACCTACTCCTCATCTGGGCTCTATTTTATTCTTCTCTCCCTTCATACCTGTGATTACACTACTATGTGGATATCATCCACTTCAGATAGAGGTATGGATCATGGTATTCCTTCCTCAGCTGCACAATCCTGGTGGTCATCCTTATTACTTGTTGTTGGTTCCTTTGCCTTTCTCCTCAGCCATCTTCCTTATTGTTCTTGGAAGATCTACTTATATTGGATCTCTGTTCCTTTGATTGCTTTTCCTACTCATCCTGGTCATGTTCAGTTATGTTTCTATACTGTTATTCCTTTGCTTATAGTCTCTCCTTCAGTTTATTCATATTTTATTAGCTCCTTCCTTTATTGTTGAGGACACTATATTGCCATTATATTTGGTAGATAGTTATCTTATGAGCATTGTAGGTGCTATTGGTCAGGGAGCATAGGAGTGTTGAGCTGAGTTTGAATCTGCTGGCATATGAAGATATGGCCACCTGATGGGGGTTTCTTTAGACTTTTATCTTTGGATTTCCTCTGTCAGATATGGTGTGATAGGCTGCTGGATGCAGTGCTCCACCTTGCTGATAGGGTTGGCCTTAGACCTGGTAATCTAGGAAGATTTTCCCTCAAAAATTATCATGAAGAAATGAAATTCAGTTTCAAAAACATCAATTGAGGCATCAGGGGTCAAGACAGGCAAGTGAGGTGTTGAATGTGCTCACAAGTGGAAGTGTGCTTAAGAAGAAGGTGAGAATGAAGTTTCAGTCAGAATTGGAGACTGTGAAGAAAGGCAAGGTGATGTGGATGACAAATCAGAAGACTGGCAAACCAGTAAGAGTGGTGTGCCTTGAGGAGGAGTCTGAAAGTGATGCTCAACCCAGAAAGAATTTGAAGAATAATGGCAAGCAAAAGGAAGAAATTGACAGTGATCATTTAGATAGTGATTGAGATCATTTTCGATGTATTTATTTATTTAATACAATGATAACAGCTTCTCTGCAGGCTAATGGATTGTGCCCTGACTGATTATAACATATCTGAATCTGAATTCAAATAAATGTCATCACTGGACCTTTGTACATTTCATCCACCACCCTGCAGTCTTATCAGCAATCAGCATGCGAAATTATTATGCTCTTATTGTTCTTCAAGGATATTTTCCTGAACAAATGGGCTTTGCACACTCTGTATTGCTTCTAGCAATCCTCTTTTCCCTTTAATCTCTAATTCATCAATATCAGATCCAGAAGATTGCACAACCAAGAGGACTTGCTACCACAGCATGACTAACATCTGCTCATGAAATATTAAAACAGATTATAGCCAATCCTCCTGCTGGGGAAAATCCAGAGACTATACTGGAGATGTATCAACCCTCAGAGCAGTTTCTCTCAGGCTTAGAAGATATCGTTGATTATTTGAACTGGAATACTCTAGTTCCACATAATAGCACTTTTAACCCCTTTATATTTACAACTCCTCCTCTGCTTCAACCAAGAGAGGATTACTGCATCTTCTGCAATCTTGGTTATGTCCAATACCACTTCAGAGATGAAAGAAGATGTAAAATATAACTGTCATTACTGCAGAGTGCAGAACTGCATCTGGCTACTTGGTTATTGCCATTGCTATTCATGCAAAGCCCAATACCTTCCTGACCATATAATCTGGAAGCACCCTACTCTTGGATCTAGTCAATTCTACCTTTGTGATGTGGAATACATTTGTATCTCAAAACCAGGAATGCCCTGGGTTCGTTGTAAAGTGGCCAAGCACCAAGAACATTTGGTTTTATGCAAGGTTTTATGGGTTGGCTTTGCAGCATTCTTGTAAGGGATTTACATGCTTTTCCTACTTAAAGTCCTCAGGGACTTATGGACATATATATCCATCCAAGGTATATATGAATGTATATATTATTGACTTTCCGTCAATTATCTTTGAGTCCTTAAGGACTATTATGGATGCATATATGCATCCACACAGTACATATTATTATTACATAAGTATACAGTCATAACATAATGTAGTATATAATCCTGGGTCAGTGACTAGCACCAACCAGTTGTCAAATTACCTGTATTATCTAGTTGCTGAATACATACATTGTAAACAATCACTAGCACAGGTGTGATATACTAACAAAGTAAAGACATAGTCTTGACACTGTCACAACCAAAGTTCCAAGTCTCTACTATCTATTACATGTGATTTCATTGAGATCTCATCACAGAAAATATACATTACATAGCCAAATTGTTCTATACAAAACTGAGAAGCAGTAGGTGTGCTCAATCCTCTGGAAAATTCCTCCATGGTGTCTTTTGGGTCACCTTGCCATGTTGACTGCTATGGTCAGTATCTCCTTGATATCACTTTGCAGTAGATCTTTAAAAAATATTATAAGCAACTTTTATTAATTGTACTAGTGGCTAATCCAGTGTCTTTACCTAGTAAAATTTGACCCCCTAAATTGGTGCCAAAAATGACCCATATGTTGAAGTGCAAAGTTGATTGCAAACAGCTGTAATAAAATTAGTTTGTATATACATAAAGAAAATTTACACATTGAGAAAATGAAGAAATTGCTTCTGTAAGAACAGCTCACCAATTCCCAGCCCAGGGAGCTGCTGACTTTTATTCCAGCAGCTATGCTGTGTTTCCAAGTACAATACCGGACTGTGTTGTTGATATGCAGTATATTTAAATTTTTATGTAGCCAAATTGACAGTATTATCTCAGGAACATGTTGAAGTCAAAGGTATGGCTCAAAGTAGATGCATGTGATGTGACATATGTGTGTGAGAGTTTTGCAGAAGTATTTTGACCTCTTTCTCAATGTGTAAATTTTTATATAGGTATAGCTATAATGTATTATAGAGCCAAGGCTGTAGGTGCTCTATTTCAAGTGAAAAAAGGTTATGCTGTGGAAAGGTCTGGTTTGCCAGCACTAGGTCAAGGACCCTTTTGGGCCATTTTTCTTGACATGCAACATTTGTCATGTATATACAAGAAATACAACATGAATAGGCCAAGATAAAAGAAAGAATTCTGGGGGTGGAAACCAGGAAAAACTGGTGCATGTGTGCTACTGCAAGGTCTATTGCAAAGGGCAGTAATCTAACCAAGTTGTTAACTATTTTTTGAATTAAAATGTAAATGCTAGAAGATATACCAAAACAGGCATAATTCATTTCTTTAATCCATGCAAAGAAAACATATTGTGTGAGGTTATATTATTGGAAAGAAAATATTATACCAATCCAGTATCAATGAAATATATCTAATTACCTTTAAAATTTATACTAATTTTAACTATTTGACCTCTTTTGAATAAACATAAAGCTTCTGAAACAGCTGTCTCTCCATAAAATTAGATTCTAATCAGGACAATATTGTTTATTTCTAACATTAGTCCTTCTCTCAAAGATCACAGATAGTTGAAACATAACATTAAATTTGAAATGTAACATAGAATTTGAAAAAATGCTGCTACAGCCACTAGAGTAGGAGTATTTGATAGTTGAGGTTCTTTGGCTTTGGCTTTTGGGTGTACTACTAGCTATAAATCACTTCCTAATAAATACATGGACTACCAATTCTACAAGTATCCATATATAAATAATATTATGTATTGTATATAGTTGATAAATTCCTGGATGATTTTTTGATGCTATATACTTCCATAGTAAGCTTTCTTGATGGATACTACAGTGGCACTCAATGAAAATGCAGGGGCACTTTCTGGCACATAGCTTGTTATTGCCTGATCGGATGATGTAACAATGTATGGAGGGGTTGTAGTGCACATAGAATGATGATTTTTGAGCATGAAACATTTGGAAAAAAGTGTCAGTGGGAGGAAGAGTAAAAATATTTCTGCTCTCTACTAGCCCTCAACTCCCCCCATGATTTTTTTCAGGCTTAGTGACTGAACCCATCTTGAAGCTAATTTTTTGCTCTAAAAGACTGGCATAGAAACTTTTCCCTGATTCTCGCTCCAAAAAGGGCTAAAACACTGGCAAAAGGCCCCAAACCATTATTTTGAGCCAAAATGGGCAATTTTATTCGAAAACCCACCTTTTGGCAGCATTCTAGGGCCATTAGGAGAGAGAATCAGCCTGAGGTTTCTGATCCAGTCTTTTAGAGCAAAAAATTAGCTTCAAGATGGGTTTAGTTCCTAAGCCTGAAAAAAATCATGGGGGGAGTTGAGAGCTAGTAGAGAGCAGAAATTGTGGTGCCCCTACTTCCACTGACACTTTTTCCCAAATGTTTCATGCTCAAAAATCGACATTCTATGTGCGCTACAACTCTTCCATACATTGCTACATCATCCGATCAGGCGATAACAAGCTACGTGCCAAAAAGTGCCCCTGCATTTTCATTGAGCGCCACTGTATGCAAGTATATAGCATCAAAAAATCATCCATGAATTTAACAATGTTCTGAGGAATGGGCAAGCAAGACTATTCATAAAAGCTCTACAAAGGTGGCTCACCATAAAATTGAGGGTATTTAGGGTTCAAATGTTGATATATCAAGTTACTCACAGAAAATCTAACCAAATGAATGCCTCCTGTATTTAAATATGATTTTTGTATGCTCTTTGTATAAGGGGGACAGTGTAGGTTGTATATGTGCTAATTCTTAATGTTTCAATCTATTTAAATTATGAATGTATATTTAAAAGATTTAAAATGAATTTAATTTCACCTTGTATTTTGAAAATATCCCTTGAACACACCTATGAATGGTCACTGCTATTCACCAGTACATCAGGTGCCCAAATTTGGTTGACCAGCATTTGGTTCTGGGCTGTGGGAAAGGGCAATACTCAGGCTGACAGATCTGCTTGATCCACCTCTGTGATGATGTAATTAGCACAGCCACACCCCATAACAGGTGCCCTCAAAAGCAACACAACAGATGTGATTCCTCTCATTTGAGACTTCCTCCAGAATGCTCTGATTCTCACACCTATGAGTCTCCTGATCAAATGCTGAATCAGAGAGGGTGACTCAGATGTGAGTGAGTGTTGCTCAGCATTCTTGTCAAGTCTTGAGATATATGGGATCATGTGAGTTTTATGCCTATTTATTATGGAATTCCTTACTACATGAGCTAGCCCCATGCATGCCATGTTCTCCTGACTATTTACATGAGCCAGTCCAGCATTGCAACCACTTATATCCTTTGATGTTCTGAACAAGGATTTCTTCATCAGTCAATATGAGTGAGGACTTTCAAACAGTGATGCCTACTATGTAGGTATGATAATATGATTGCATCTTACATAGAATTAGTCCCATAAACAGCATGGTGAATGCAATCTATTTCATGTTCTATCTGTCAATTGAGGGCATGGCTACAGTGAGGTAAGTGAGATTTGACATGTAAATAAATTGCTCTTCTACCCAATAAATAAAAATATTTAATTAGCTTCATTTATCAGCAAGACATCAAGTTTGAGTGTTGAGCTACATGTGAAGCATGATACTTGAATTCAAATTTGTGACACCAGCTGATCATGATGAACTGAAAGCACAGCACAACTCTTTGGATGATGCAGCAAGTAAACAGACCTGAAGTTGCACCACCAAAGGTACTGAGGTCTACTACCAGGTAGTCAGCATGGAGCTTTGAAGTTGGGTTTTGCCTTCCCATCAAACTCTCCTAATCAGTGTGAATTAGACTTGATGGACATGATAGCTTTCAAAGTACACTTTCAATGAGTTTTTTTATTATCAACTGCTTACAATTTAGAAGGAATGCATAGGTAAATGAATATCAGCCAAATACCATATGGATTTGCCAGAGGCTATCTGCAGCCAGAACATTGGTCATGCCATACTTATTGTTGTTTGGACTTGTTGTTCTTCCAACTGGCCTGAATTTACACTATTTTTGCTTGTGTTCACCTTCATGACATTACTGAATGTCATCAGAAAGATAAAACATTATATATAAATATACTATTTTGTCAGTTTTCTTGAAAGAGGGAGGGCATACATGAAATATGACTTTGTTGGCACCCAGTGTTGCATGGGAATGGCTCCATGCTGGCATATGTTTCTTTACAGTGCTTTGCATTATGTAGGGCATGTACTCAAAACACATGCTTTCAGTGAAGGAAAATTCTAAACAGCAATATCTCTTTTATTTCTCATCCATTCTCTTTGAAATTTTGCAAGAATATTATTTGATATATATATGAGGGCACAGTAATACTGGCTTTTGCAAGAATATTCAGTATATGTCTGTCATAAATGAAATAATGATGCTCAAGTTGCATTTTTAGCTTATTTCCAACCAAACATGATAGTGGAGGCTGCTGGGAGTGCATTTCTATCTTATCTTATTACCATCCCCTTATGTATATCTATCACATAATTTGTGCTCAAAATCTGATACCTAGTGGAGGGGAAATTAAAGAGCTATGTGTATTTTGAATTTTGCTGTGGTTAAAGTGCATGTTTCAAGTGTGTGCCTTACACAATGCAAAGCACTGTAAGTCTGTCTGTCAAATACAGTGAACAGAAAGTGCAACACAGTCCAATAATTGACCTTAAATATAAAATAAAGGGATCATATACCAAACACTAGTGTTTAGCAGAAATAACTTGTAACAATCCATTGTGTATAGTACAGTCAAACTTCTTAATGTGATTTTATTACACTCCCCAGTAACATAGTCTAGAATGCTTTTATTATCTCTTTAGGAAGTCCATATTTCATCTCCAATATTTTTAAATATCCAAGATATGATACCTATGTAAAAACCTATATTTGGCAGGAAGTGCCCCGGACACCCTTTCCTCATGTTATTAATGCAGTTTCCCCGAGAATTAGGGTGGAATGATACTGAGGGCAGCCACAATATAAGGAACCCTATTGGAGCCCTCAATATATCAGGTTTATATCACTATAAATTGCATAAACTATTAAGTTAAATTCTTCAACAAATACCAAAGGGGATATCTAATCAATATGGATTTATAGTATTAGGAGCCACTATTTTGTATAACAGATTTGCAACTAGCCCACTGACTACCATACATGAAATTTGAAAGATCCAGTTGAATTGAACTGGGGTGAAATATCATTACAGTTCCTGGAGTCCAAAGTAAAGATCGATATCTGGGAGGAACCCAGAATAGGTATTGTGAAGTGTCAAGAGGACTTGTCACCCAACCATGACTAAAATCATAAGTTTTATCCCAGTGCATAAATGAAAAGGATCCTGGTGAAAAAGAATGAACAAAAAGAGATTTTGCTTGAGGCTCATTCACAATGTCAATATGTCTTTGATGTGATTCTTCAATTTCCTTGCCTATTGCTATACTCCTGGGGCAAAGAATGTCATCATCAGAGCCAGAAATAAGGCAATTTCCATCTGGTGAGAATGCCACAGACAGGACTGAATTTGTGTGGTCTTGGTATGGTACTCCATTAGCATTGCCTGTTTCCACACTCCAGAGCCAAATAGTCTTGTCATCAGACCCAGAAACAATATATTTTCCATCTGGTGAGAATGCCACAGACCGGATTGAATCTGTGTGGCCTTGATATGGTTCTCCAACAGCCTTGCCTGTTTCCACACTCCAGAGCTGAATAGTTTGGTCATCAGACCCAGAAACAATGTACTTTCCATCTGGTGAGAATGCCACTGACAGGACTACAGATGTGTGGCCTTTGTATGGTTCTCCAGCAGCCTTGCCTGTTTCCACACTCCAGAGCTGAACATTCTCCTCATAAGACCCAGAAACAATGTACTTTCCATCTGGTGAAAATGCCACAGACCGGACTGAATATGTGTGGCCTTGGTATGGTTCTCCAACAGCCTTGCCTGTTTCCACACTCCAGAGCCGAATAGTGTGGTCAGAAGACCCAGAAATAATGTACTTTCCATCTGGTGAGAATGCCACAGACAGGACTAGAGATGTATGGCCTTGGTATGGTTCTCCAACAGCCTTGCCTGTTTCCACACTCCAGAGCTGAATAGTGTGGTCATCAGATCCAGAAACAATGTACTTTCCATGTGGTGAGAATGCCACAGACCGAACTGAATCTGTGTGGCCATGATATGGTTCTCCAACAGCCTTGCCTGTTTCCATACTCCAGAGCTGAATAGTATGGTCATAAGACCCAGAAACAATGTACTTTCCATCTGGTGAGAATGCCACAGACATAACTGAATCTGTGTGGCCTTGGTATGGTTCTCCAACAACCTTGCCTGTTTCCACACTCCAGAGCCGAATAGTGTGGTCATCAGACCCAGAAATAATGTACTTTGCATCTGGTGAGAATGCCACAGACAGGACTGAATCTGTGTGGCCTTGGTATGGTTCTCTAACAGCCTTGCCTATTTGCACACTCCAGAGCCGAATAGTGTGGTCATAAAACCGGGAAAAAATGTACTTTCCATCTGGTGAGAATGCCACAGACCAGACTATATCTGTGTGGTCTTCGTATGGTTCTCCAACAGCTTTGCTCGTTTCCACATTCCAGAGCCGAATAGTGTTGTCATAAGATCCAGAAACAATGTACTTTCCATCTGGTGAGAATGCCACAGACCAGACTGAATCTGTGTGACCTTGGTATGGTTCTCCAACAGCCTTGCCTGTTTCCACACTCCAGAGCTGAATAGTGTGGTCATCAGACCCAGAAACAATGTACTTTCCATCTGGTGAGAATGCCACAGACCAGACTGAATATGTGTGGCCTTGGTTTGGTTCTCTAACAGCCTTGCCTGTTTCCACACTCCAGAGCTGAATTGTGTGGTCATAACACCAAGATACAAGGTACTTTCCATCTGGTGAGAATGCCACAGACCAGACTGAATCTGTGTGGCCTTGGTATGGTTTTCCAACAGCCTTGCCTTTTTCCACACTCCAGAGCCAAATAGTGTGGTCATCAGACCCAGAAACAATGTACTTTCCATCTGGTGAGAATGCCACAGATTGGACTGAATATGTGTGGCCTTGGTATGGTTCTCCAACAGCCTTGCCTGTTTTCACACTCCAGAGCCGAATAGTGTGGTCATGAGATCCAGAAACAATGTACTTTCCATCTGGTGAGAATGCCACGGACCAGACTGAATGTGTGTGGCCTTGGTATGGTTCTCCAACAGCCTTGCCTGTTTCCACACTCCAGAGCCTAATAGTGTGGTCATCAGACCCAGAAACAATGTACTTTCCATCCGGTGAGAATGCCACAGACCAGACTATATCTGTGTGGCCTTGGTATGGTTCTCCAACAGTCTTGCCTGTTTTCACACTCCAGAGCTGAATAGTGTTATCATAAGACCAGGAAGCAATGTACTTTCCATCTGGTGAGAATGCCACAGACTGGGCTGAATGTATGTGGCTTTGGTATGGTTCTCCAATAGCCTTGCCTGTTTTCACACTCCAGAGCCGAATAGTGTGGTCATCAGACCCAGAAACAATGTACTTTCCATCTGGTGAGAATGCCACAGACTGGACTGATTCTATGTGGCCTCGGTATGGTTCTCCAACAGCCTTGCCTGTCTTCACACTCCAGAGCCGAATAGTGTGGTCATCAGACCCAGAAACAATGTACTTTCCATCTGGTGAGAATGCCACAGATTGGACTCCAGATGTGTGGCCTTGGTATGGTTCTCCAATAGCCTTGCCTGTTTCCACACTCCAGAGCCTAATAGTGTGGTCAACAGACCCAGAAACAATGTACTTTCCATCTGGTGAGAATGCCACAGATTTGACTGAATTTGTGTGGCCTTGGTATGGTTTTCCAACAGCCTTGCCTGTTTCCACACTCCAGAGCCAAATAGTGAAGTCAGCAGACCCAGAAACAATGTACTTTCCATCTGGTGAGAATGCCACAGATTTGACCATATGTGAACGGTCTTGGTATGGTTCTCCAACAGCCCTGCCTGTTTCCACACTCCAGAGCTGAATAGTGTGGTCATAAGACCCAGAAACAATATACTTTCCATCTGGTGAGAATGCCACAGATTTGACTATATGTGAATGGCCTTGGTATGGTTCCCCAATAGCCTTGCCTGTTTCCACACTCCAGAGCTGAATAGTGTGGTCAGAAGACCCAGAAACAATATACTTTCCATCTGGTGAGAATGCCACAGACCAGACTGAATTTGTATGGCCTTGGTATGGTTCTCCAACAGCCTTGCCTGTTTCCACACTCCAGAGCTGAATAGTGTGGTCCTCAGACCCAGAAATAATGTACTTTCTATCTGGTGAGAATGCCACAGATTGGACTGAATCTGTGTGGCCTTGATATGGTTCTCCAACAGCCTTGCCTGTTTCCACACTCCAAAGTCGAATAGTGTGGTCATCAGACCCAGAAACAATGTACTTTCCATCTGGTGAGAATGCCACAGACCTGACTGGAGCTGTGTGGTCTCTGAATACTAGTAGTTCATGTTTTCTTGTCACCATAGCATTTCTCCCATGAACAACCAACAGATTTTGGAAATGGGAATAGTACAACTCTGCCACCATGGAAGTATGGTGTACAAAGGCCAATGCTGACAAATAGATATGTGCAGCATTATATTCAATTGCAACTCGAAAATTAGAGATAAACTCAATAAAATCCTTACAGATAGTTTGCAAGGTTTCTGATCTCTGTTCCGTACATATTCAATGTTGTTTTAGCATACTATCAAGCAAAAGAGTGCATACCTTGTCCATCATGAACAAAAGAGTGGATGCATACTGCACATTCTTTAAAACACTCAGGACCTCAAGCCAGTATAAGAACTTGGTCCGGAGAAATGTGTCTATTCTTCCAAATAGAGTATGCTCCTCAGTAATAATGCCATTTGTTGAGTGAAAGAGATGATCTCCCCATCCAGTACAGGCATATGCCAATGAAGGTGCCACAGAAGGTGCAGATGGCTGTGCATCATTGCTCAAATAGGATGTTGTCAATTTCACAACATTGAAGTCCAGTTGCAAATTCATAAGCTCCAGGCATTTTGTAGCCAAGGTTAGATGTCCTTCTTCCAGAGAGAAGTACCATGATTGATTCTCTGACCTTTTTGATGAGGTCAGGTAGTCTGGGAATGATGCATGGTAAACTGATACAGTGGGATCTGCATGATTTGATATATGCACAATGGAGTGAAGTGCTGCCAATGCTGCATAGACATCCTCTAGTTCCATGCCCAGTAACACACTATATGATGAGACTGGCAGAGGTGTATGAGCACAAACAACTGTTACAAGGGTATCTTTGACCCTTGATTGTTCATCATCATCCACCTTGAATGCTTCTATGAGTATCAACTCATACAGGCTATCTATGCTTCTGGTTGCTTCAATTGAGTCATTATTGATTATAGCCAGCTTCTTGAGACGCTTGATAGGATTTCCTTTAGCATCATTAAGAAATTTGATGGCAGTGGCTGCAAAAATGAACAGTGTTCCCGATCTCTTGATAAGTGCATTGACCTCATCTGCAGGCCAATCATCTCTATCCTTCCGTTTCTTATTTTTCAAGATTTCTAATTGCCTTGACAGGTACATGCGTATGTCGGCTTCAACAAGGTGACGCTCAATGTTATGCAGTTCGTAACTTCTGTGTTTGTATCCAAAATTGTCAGCTTGAAAGCTTTGACGAAGGGCAACTTCAGGGCGTCCCGTTAGAAACAACTTCAGGGGGAAGTCGAGTGAAGCTTCAAGAATGACACGGAGGAGCTCCTCCGTCCCTTCTCTATCTTCACATTCGTCGAGAGCATCAACTGAGAGCACAATAGGTTCTGACCTCATTCCAGATATGGTGTTGAGAGGTTCCACGATGAGGTATTGATACTGATCTTGCAGGTTGAGCCCCCTTGGACCACGATGTGTAGACAATACTGTGATAAGTTCTTGTCGATAGCATGGCAGCATATGGGCTAGCACCTTAGCAAGGAACGGGATGATGTTCCGCACGTTCCTTCTGGCTTTGTTATCACGTGAACAAAAGAAACTGGCACCAAGCATCTTATTCTGTGCCAGGATCCGGCAGAATGATTCTGTGACAGTTGTTTTTCCCGTTCCCGCAAGGCCGTTCAGCCAGCAAACACGATGACTGTTAGCATCTGCTGCCCATGCCAAAAGATCCCCCAACAATGAGACCCGGGTACCGTCCATGCAGGCTTGGCGATCCTCCCGGTTGAATTCAGCTCTAGAAAGATCGCCCACTTCAGAAAGATCGTCCAAGGAATTGAGAATAGCTATAGTAGCAATAGCGTCAATAGCCGTTTGATGATCATCTTAATACATACCAATGTGTTGCAATTCGGTGACGAGCTTGTGAGTGTCCATATTCATATCCATCTATTATTATATCACTATCGAATCAGAAGCATATGCCTACGAACAAATTCATCACATACCATACAAATCTCAATTGCGAAACTGAGGGAACGCAGCTCCCGAGCGATGTATTGATTGTCAGTTGTGCTTTCAATCAGACGTGGCACGAAAGATCGATCCAGCTTCTTCTCGATATTTGATTTCTTATCCTCGAACGTTCTATTAAATGTAGCTTAGGATACTCCGCTAATGTGCATATTCAGCTTATACTCACCGAGCTAAGCCCTCCATACGATCTTTGAGGGTTCCAGACAATCCCCCTTTATATTGTTCTAGTATTTGGTTCAGCTGTTTAGTTCTTTCTTGCAGTTCAACAAGTTGATTCGGAATATCTCGAACGGCCTGCTCAGCGTGGATATCAACGGATGGTAGATGTGGAACTCGGACCGTTAAACACACCTCGACTCTATCGATAACTTCCAGAACTCCAGCAACAGCTGACTTGAGCGGCGGAAATGCGTCTGAGACCCGATAGGTTACTCTTAGCAGCTCCTTAACGCCTTCCCATGCCGGCTTCATGTGAGATCGGCTTATCTCCCCAGCCATGGCACCCCCATCCGAGAGAAGATTGGACTTGGACGGGTTGAGATCCGTATCTCCTTGTATCTGGTTGTTGATGTGGATAGCCACCGTGTTAGATACCGTAGGGCGCACCCCTAATTCCTGCGATTCCTGGGGTGCGGCGTTGACAATATGATGCGCAGAGGTACTTCCTGAATGAGCGGCCTCGTCGTGTGAAGAGCGAGCGGTGTGAGGATCTAGGGTAGCGTTGGCCTGAGCAGTCGAAGCACCTCCGAGGACATTTTCCACGGGATGGTCGACACTGACTCGGGGATGAGGGGATGGGGCCGATCGTTCAGAGATCACATTTGAGTGGGGCGCTTGGGAAGGTGCTGGGGACGGGGATGGCGTTGGAGAGGATGAGCGACTACGAAGCAGATTGCCCACCCGGTTTCTTATTTTCAGAAAACCACCTTTGAAGCGATGGGATGGCATTGTAAGAGATATGACTTCGAGGGAGATCTGTGACTGCGAGAGCGAGATGTAAGCCAGTGTAAGCGGAGTCTGAATAAAGCTGTACGTATCCGTCGAAGATACGGTGTAGACAAGAAGCCAATGATAATATCCCCGACACGCTGTTAGACACAGCAGATCATCCTGTCAAGC
>KN837257.1:0-22803 GCA_000827215.1 Sphaerobolus stellatus SS14 | reverse complement strand
TAAGACTGTTAATTTCTTTCGAAAAATCCGTACATTAATTTGGAAGTATTTATTCATTACGGAGCAGAGCCTTATTGGCGCATTTCCCAGAACCTACTTGTCACCACCGGAAGATAATTCTCAAATCTAGCAAAAGTTCATGGCGACGGCTCGGAATCTTCACCGTGCCTGAGAGCCTCAGAGTAGCTCGAGATATTGGCGAAATTTCCCGAACGAAATATCTTTATTCTCCCTCTTTTAAAGCGAAGCCCAGGACCCGAATTGCATAGCTAATAATTGTGTAAACAGCGCAACGTCGCAAAGCCGCGAGGTGGCGCTGTGGCTTCTGCTCAATCTCTCTAATTACTTAGGGGTTGGTCGGGAGGAACCGACTAACAGTCACCGGCGCTAATCCGTCACACTAGCACAACGCCAGAACATCATTTCTGCTACAAACTGACATCTTAACTTCTGGTCTGCTTCAGACTTAGCCATTCTCAGAACGTATTCATAGGACTCCCCTTATCTTTGGCATAATTTCCAAATAGCCGAGGCAAACAAAAGGCATACATTTGTGCATAGCCTTTAGGTGACGCCCGCGACATTCAGTTCCCGCTAGTCAACCGTAAGTAATCTGGCATCATTATATTTGCATCCTTGAACATAGCAAACGCGTTCTGGAGATTTTTTAGTGATGTAATAATGCGTCGTATTTATTCATCATGCGATACGGGTGTGCGAAGTTAACGCATCCGGTACGCTAAAGTCGAACGATGTCCTCAAAGCCGGTAGGATTATAGATCGCGGATAAGGTTGTAAGCAGTTTGTAACGATTAGGCCGTGCCGGAGAAGAAATCAGAGCGAGAGAGTTGAAACTTCTGAGGTAATGAAGGTCGGGTATGGGAGGAACCGGGAAGCCTCGTCATAGGGTAAAATCCGCCAGAAGTTGTTGGGACAGGATATGGAGGCGAGGATACAAGAGAAAGGACGTCGACTTGACGGCTTGAGGCTCTGGATGTGGTGTGTGCAGGCTGGGATGGCCGTTCGCGTATATCGGCTTATCCTGCGCGATCAACGATCTGGAAGATTCTCATGGATCAGCGTACGAAGGTTGTTACGTGCGAAATAACAATGTTCTCATATCATATACCTTCGTCCAGCAAGCTTAAATCAGGTGCGAAGAACCAGGTGGTGGTCAAGTCGACCGTTTCGGACACACGCCCCTTGCGATGCTGCTGTTATTCATTCACCATCTTTATCCGGGTTCGCTGTGGCAGTGCGATGGATACACCGTTGTCGTTCGGATACGCCTACATCGAAAAGGTATGAATGGAGTGCGATTTTCTTATTGTGTAATGGGAAGGATACCGAACGAGATGCTTAAGAAAGATATTCGCTTCCACCATTCATCCTTCACATAATGGCTTGCGAACTTTTCATCGTTGCGGCCAGATTTCAAGTTGTTTGGATCGTCGAATTTGTATCTGCCTTCGCATTCGTTTTCTCGTAATCGCCATCGAGATAACTCCAATTAAATCAAATCAAGGATGACTCGACAATATCGCGAACAGATTTACAACGTTGTGTCATCAAGCTTCCTACGAGCTTCTTTAAGATATCCCAATCGAGATCAATATGCATCAGGCCAATCGTAGCGAATGCATTCGTTATTCTTCCAGTCTCAAAAGATCAAGTGGGGAAGATGTGATAGAATAATAGGAACGCGACGGAGACGTGAACGCCGAATTAGATGCATGGATCATGAAGCAATAGCTAGGGGAACATTAATTTATTTCAGTGAGCAAAATATCTTGCATTTTATTACTCTTCGTCTAACTACATTTTTTTTCCATAGATACGAAGCTGTAGCACGTTTTGAAACTGTACCATGTATTGAGTCTTTCCTGGTGATTCCATCCCGTTTACCTCTTCTTCGATCCTTCAAATAATCAGATCTCGTCTTATGTATGTACGAAAGCCAGTTCCAAAAAATTGATGTATCCTTTTTGCTCCTAGTCTCCCTGGATCAGAACTATTTGCGTCGAAATCGAAAGTGGACAGGAATCAGAATCAACGCAAGATAATCAAATTGAAAGGGAAATATGGCAGTCACGACCGTCTCGGATCCCTCACTGCATCGGGTTATGGGTAGTCGGGCCGCTCTTTCGCGAGCTTTGCTCGACTCAACACTCGCAGCTACAACCGCCTTGCAGCTCATTCTCATCCACGTTCAGGTAAGTATGAACTTTGATCTTGTATCTCTATAAGTATAGCGCTCCTGACTCTGTGTTATACTTGTTACGGGGACATGGAGTATCGATACATTCCCAACCGCGGCTACTTATCACTGCTGTAAAGGAGACGAGCTCCCTGCACTGCGATTCTATTAATAGGCAGTTAAGATATCCCTTTTGTGGTTTACTTCCGTTTCGTTCACACACGCGTGCCTCTACTTCTCCTTTGTATTCCTCTCCGATGTTCCTCGTTCTTGATTCCTTTATGTTTCTTTTCCTTATTTTTCGATGATTTCTCATAGACTTACAAATCCCCAACAAGTATCTGACACATTCGTATGTTCCGTCCTTATTCCGTTATCTTTGACTCCTTTGTAGACTCTATGTTCCGTACTCTCCGTTTATTTCCTGTTTTGACTCACTCTAATCTTATAAAATCATGTATGTTTCGTTTACAAAAGATCATTGACTTGTTTTCCCTCTATTTCTAGTGTGATTCTCGAGTCTCCCGCTTGTCTCTCTGTTCTCGACCCTTTAATCACTCCTTATCTATTTTTATCCTCGTGTTTGCGATCTTGCGTTCCACGCAGAGGCAGTCAACACTTACACTGCGCCACTCGATCAACACTCTTAATCAATACTCATTTTCAAGGTGTCTATTCTATTGACATACCTTTCCGGCCAGAAGGGGTGACCTTAATTCCCCCCCAATCGCGCTGGCGCCTATTATGTCAACAGTTCCCGCGAGTCGAGAAATTCACCGGACTCGAACGCCGACACCGAGGGACTTAGTACAGCTTAAGACTCAAGCATCGAGGTCAGCCGAGATACTGGGCCTGTGGATTGACTGGAGGAAAAATATCTCTTTAATTTTTCAGGGGAATATTTGCACGGCTCAGTTGTATAATTCAGAAGTCAAATAATTATTAAGATAAATAGGTACTTATTGAGAAGTTAACATCGAAAAAATTGTACAGTTTAATTCTGTGTAGTATAATTAGGAAGGACTAATAAAGTTTCTCTAACCATGTATCGATGCCGGCGATCCTTTGAAATAAATCATTAATACACACCTAATCCCTAACCTAATCCTAACATCCTAATTGCTAATCTGGGGGCTCGCGCCACCCCTAGAACCCGGCGGTATATTCTTCTCAATTATGCAAATAAATATTAGTATCTCTAACTCCTAATCTAACCCTAATACCCTAATTCTTATCCTGGAGGCTTGCGCCACCCCCAGACCCCAGGGATACTTATCTTCAGGTTTTGAAATGAAATGAAAAAAATTAACCAAACCTGGATTTGAACCCAGGTCCTACTCTAATACAGATGCTGCACTCCTGCGTCTTAACCACTATGACAACTAGACACTAACAATTTAGTCTAATTAAGGAGACTCGTCGTCTTCAGGGGCTTTCGGCTTCTAAATGCGGGCGTCTGGCAGGATTTGTCAGCCATTATTCGGGGGGAATTAACGACATCTGGCCAGAAGATCCAGTTTCAGCTTTAACGCCGATTGCCGCGTCGTAGGACTGACTACCAACATACCCCCATACCAGCGGCCTTCACAGTCCACTCACTCGCATCCCAGTGCGCGGATGTCCTTCGACGTATTATCTTCCAAATGTCTCATCAGCCGCCGTTTATTGATCCTTCGAGATTAGTGTCGTAGAAGGTGACTTAATCCTATACGTCGACATGTACCTTCATTTGCTCAACTGTCCTATTCTCACGCAATGGCATCGTAAATGCTGCGTAAAATACCATCGGCAACCTTCACAAACTTCAATCCTTCCTATCTTACCCCATCACTGTCCTCTAACTGCGCCCCCCTTCCAATGATCTCCTCAACAGCAGGTCCACATCATCAACCTCTCACCGCCTCATCAACATCGCGACAACGTCCTGGAACTCGCCATGAAACCTCAGTCTTAAAACCGTGTCGATATCGAACCTGCGGGCCTAGATACAGTCGTTGGTGGAAGTAGTATTACGTGGACATCGATCCATCTCAAGAGCCACATTGGCGACTCTGGAGCCCTGAACAGATCACAACTGGCAACGAAGTAATTTGGGCTCTGGAGACGATGCCTGCTTTATTATACGGTATGTTTCCTTCCTCTATTCATTCGCATTATCTGACATATATCAATAAAATCGTATAATATCCGACTTCGCATATCTACCTCGATACACGTCACCCTCATCCCTCTGCCCTCAAGAACACCGCTCCTAAAGGAATTTTTACCATCATATGTTCTTATGAAGCTGCCTGGGAGTTCGCAGTGCAAAGAGAATGGACAGACGGAAACGGAAACGGTGAAAGAACGGGAGAAGGAGCGGCCGTTGTGGAGCCTCTCAGCGCCGTGCAGCATCGGCGCCGTTAAGGTATGTGTTTAGTTCTTTCGTTTAATGCTGTTGTTCAATATGATGATGGATTGTCTCCGTATGCAGCTATATTCACAATCCTAATTATTGCATGTCCTTTGGGGACACGCCTTTGTGAAGGCCTGCACGGCTGGTACCTCCCTGTCATCACATCCTCCACTCAGGTCTCAAGTCTAATCCTTTCTCTCCAAATACGACACCTAACACGACACTTATCCCTCTCCACTATCAAGCAACATTAATGACGAGCTCAACCGTCTTTCGTTCCATCCGTGCACTATTCGAGAATCGATACAGGTTGTGAATGCAATCTGGTGCATTGGGCTCGATGAGTTCGAATGATGTCCTCAAGGGCGTTAGTGTCACAAAGAAGGACCCAGGCAGCGACTTGCGGTGATTAGACTTTAGTTTGGCGAGAATGGAAGGAGCGCCGAAGCTGATGAGCTGATGAAAGACGGGCATGGACGAAGCGGGAAGCCTCGTTACGAGGTGATGAAGGCTCCTTAGAGCAGGATATGGAGACGAGGATGCAAGCGAATGGATATGCTTTTAAGGCATTGAGGATCTGCATGTGTTACATGTTGGCTGGGATGCTAATTCGGACATCTCAGGCTATCTTGGCGCGCTGATCATTCTGCACGGTTCCTATGCATCAGCGTAGTTACAGGTGGAAGCCTAACTACACTGTTTTATCATCCGCCTTGTCCAGCAAGTCCGAATCTGGCGGTGATCAAGTCGACCGTTTCGGATATGCAGCCTCTCGAGTCTCGCGGTGCTCTGCAGAATCAGGCTAGTACATCAGGAAACCTGGAAAATGGCAGATTCGCAAAGCAAGATATGGACGGTATATATTACTAGGTAGTGTTAGATATCGCTGATTAGCGAATCCGTCGTTGTCTACCTCCCATAGCTCTCCAAGCACGGGCGTCTCTACTAGGCGAGCTACATAGCTCTAGCTAGAGATTGCACGTTTTACTGATGTATACTGTTGTTTGCGGATACGACTGCATTGAGGAATGTTGGGAAGTTCGTCACTGCTATGGAATGCAGTTCGTTATTAAGGAGTGGGATTAGGGTGTTGAATGAGATGACTGAGAGGAATATTCCATTCTAGCATTCATCGTTCACGTATTGGGTCGTGAACTCCCCATCGTTGCAGCCGGATATCAAGTCCTTTCTGAGTCGCCGAATATATAAGTCCCTTCTCATTCGTTTTCCCGCGATCACCATCACGATAACTCCAATGAAATCAAAGCAACGACGTTTCGATAATATCGCCAACAAGTTTATAACAACGTCGTGACCTCAAACTTCTTACGAGCTTCCTTAAGACAGCCCTACCGAGATCAAGATGCATCCGCACGGTGTTATCGAACTTAATCATTCTCTTTGCTGTCGCACAAGATCAAGTGAGCAGGATGCGATAGAATAAGAAGAGACAAGCGAAGTTTATAGACTCGACGGAGGTGTTTCTACTCGTTTTCGAAGTCTCATTGCATCATGTAGCTAAGTTATCCGAACACAAGAAAGGAGTGCCGAGTTAGATTGGAACAGCAAGCTAGGCGGATAATAATCTGAGTACTAGTACATTCAATGGTGTGTAGAATATCTCTACCTTACCCTTTGTCTACTTAGTTTCTTCTCATAGATCGTTCTGAAATAGTGATATGTATCGGTAATGCACCTTATATTTAGACTCCCTTTCGTTTCTATCCCGTCGCATAATACCTCTTCAAAAAATCAAGTATCGTCTACGAACCACCATGTCCTTTCAAATTCTTGCTATATTATTTTACTTAGTAGCCCTCCTGTGATTATAACTCTTTACGTCGAAATATAGGAATGAATGAATGAACCAAACCGTGTCAGCGAAGGATAGCGGTGGGAAAAGGAAACAAATCAAGATTGGTATCTCATCGGGATGTTTACCTTTTATCAGTCGGTCTTCGAGTATGATTATTACTCGTTCTGCCTATTTGCGCTTCTATCTTTCAAGACATTTGCATTCTGTTCTAAGAGGACACATCAATGATTCAGTTGGCGTGCGGCGTAGTGTACATATGAACTTGATGTGGAAAAGTCTGAATCAGTGATAAGGAGACGAACGGTGCATAGTGAATATTCCGATTTCGAATGACCTCACCCCGTGCACAAGTAAATGTTACCTAGTTAGTCCCGAATGAGCTCTGAAGAGAAAGCATTGCAAAGTTCGAATATGCGTGTAGAAATCGCCGCATTACTAGCCAAAGAGCAGCCAGAAGTATAACGGCAAGATATGCTTCGTTATTATGACAGCGAAGCGAACATGCGTTGATATCGTACTCAAATGGGAAATAATCTACAACACGTAAGTGAATGTATAGGATACAATAAGTTGGGAGTCTACATAAGACGAGTCATTGCAAAAATAAAAAATAAAGATTGAGAAATCACTCGTCGTCTATTTAATAAAGTGAACCGACGACATCCAACGTTGCGCCGAATCGTTTTTATGGCGGCGGCTCCGCAACACCAACAATCCTCCGCCGGATGGTTATCCCTAATCTAAAGTCCTTCTAATCAGGAGTCGTCCTCACAACAACCGTGTTATCATTCCTGCATCAATCTATGAGCATCGTATCAAATCGAAGAACGAATAAACATACCTAATCGTCCCCGACAACACCTTCTCAGCCAACGGATTCGCCACCTTCGTCCTAATAATCCTCGCAATCGCCCTCGCTCCATAAACATCATTATACCCATGCTCCGCCAACCATTCCCTCGCCTTATTATCATAATCCAGCTGCATCCTCCGATCCCTAATCCTCTCCATAATCTCGTTCAACCTTAAGCTTACGATATTCCTAATATTCTTCGAGAGAGATGGTTGAACACGATTTTTGCGTCAAGACTGTTGATAAGCTCGGAAGGGAAATAATGGCTGGTCTAAGACGGAGGTTTTTGCAGAGTCGATGACGCTACGTCTGCGGGGACGGATGAGGGAGATGCGAGCCGAAGTTGGAGGTCGCGCAGATAATAGTGTTCTAGATGTGTTATTAGCAAAAAGACGACGTTGCAGACGGTTGGATACACACCTTAAAGTCGACTTTACGCCCTCGACTGTCCGTCAACGATCCCTCGTCGAGAATTTGAAGCAGAATCATCGCGACGTCCTGACATCAAAGAGCGTCAGCAACAGTCCACGGCGGTACAGCATACGCCACGTACTCGGTGGACCTTCTCCAGTTCACTAGCAGCTGAAGGAGAGATTCAGCACCCAGACCTACAAGACATAGATACAAGCCATGTACATACTTACCCGTAACCAAAGCACCATCACTAATCTCCACGTGATGAGCTTTGTATCGACTCTTCAAGCCTCGCAGAATGGATATGGTGTTCTCAACCGTAGATGATGACAGGTTAGAAACGACATTTTAGCACAGCGTCCTTCTCCACGTGCTTGCGGTACTCGTCGACTGTCAAACAGAGTCAGTCAGAAAGTAGATGTTCATCGAGCTTGGACATACGTGTCGTAGCACCGACCAGTTACAATGCTCTCGCGGATGCAGGCTTGGTCATACTCCCAGAGTCGACGCTACCTTGCCAAGGTTGAGGAGTGTATCTGCAAAGTCGCGCCAGTCAGTACCGGGACAACGTCATAAGAGCTTGCATAACTACTCACGCAATTCATCGATAAGCAATAACCTTCCCCTCTTCTTCCTCAACATCTTTCAGTAAAGCCTCAAACTTGCTCCAAACTGTCCACGAATGCCATTACCAGCGACGATAGACGCAAGATCGAGGGACAAGACACGCTTGTCGAGTGACGACGGCTTCAGCGCAAGACCTCCTAGACGTAGAACTAGCTGCTTGCGCAAGCAGAATGGGTATCGTGGTGATAACGAACTATAAACGTGTCTTCGTGTCTTGTTAACATGGTGAACAACGACGTTGAATGCGGTCTCAACGACATTAACAAACATCAGTAAAACGTGCAATCTCTAGCTAGAGCTATGTAGCTCGCCTAGTAGAGACGCCCGTGCTAGGAGAGCTATGGAAGGTAGACAACGACGGATTCGCTAATCAGCGATATCTAACACTACCTAGTAATATATACTGTCCATATCTTGCTTAGCGAATCTGCCAGTTTCCAGGTTTCCTGATGAAAGGCGCGGGGTGCGCGGGACGTGGGACAAAGTGATTTTCGACGCTCACTTTCGTGCCCTTGTCTTCTGCGGCAAGCTGAAGAGCCAACTTCTCACAAGCCGGATGTAGCAGTGATTCATCTCCGGGTAAAACCGGCACACGATGCGCGAGATGAAATCCGTAGCATGTTCGACAGCTCGCAAACCTGTCGCTTTGCCGCTTCGTGTCTTCCATTTTCACTTGCTGGATGGACAGCACGCTGACCAAGGATCTGGAGAATGGCAGGAATGGCATCATCGATAGCATGTTGTATAGTGGAGTTCTTGTATGTAGCCGAAACGTTCCATAGCATCCTCCCAAAGTCTGACTGGCCATTCAATCTGCGCAATCTAAGTTAGTGATAATCAATAGCTGTGATCACACGGATATTTGAAGAACATACAGCATAGCTATTAGGGATGCTTTGCTGCACCTTCCAGAGCTTGGGCACCGCGCGTTTAGTGACTCTTTCACTCGGAATTGAGCCTGGCGTGGAATATAGATTGCCTCTAAACCACTTAATCGTGGCGTTCATCCTTGGCACTGCAGTAACCTGTACTGTATACAACTGACGAGTGGGTCTCTTTCCGTGGCTGCTGGTAAGCTCCTTAGTGTCTGGCAAGACTATAAGATATTGGTTAACTCTATGGCTTTCTTGTCAATATGTTTCATCTAATTCAACGAAGAAACAACATACAGATCTGCGTTGGGTGAAATACAGTGAAGGCAATGGTAGATGAACTCATCACATTCATAGTCAACTGGCAAGTCTACACAATCTATGCGTGACCAGTTTGAACACATGGAGCACTGGATGGCTTCTGATGTGCCCGTTGAGCCTTCACCTCCTTCACCGCAGCCAAGACATCAGATCGGGTACGGAGATTTGGGTTCACCGATAGTAGCGGTACCATGGGTGGGTGTTTGAACTTCAGCCTGGACCTCACTTGAGACGCGTTTCGGAACAGAAGGTAAGGACTTTTCTTTGGTTTGTATAACCAGATCGGATGTAATGATAGAGCCAGCCTCTGCTTCGCTAAATATAGTTGTGTGCTTCTGACAGCAGGTATATGTAGTCTTCCTTGATAGCTTTAATTGACCGACATGTAATATACAAAATGAGGTCAGAGATGTTTGAGATATGTAAACAATTAGCTCACATTGGTTGCAGATTTATGCCTGTACATGAAGAAAATTGAGTTTGCATTCCAATCGATGAGTATATGGGCAGGTCCCGTCTCTTTCAGCTCACCACTGCGCATGTCATCATATTCGAAAGCCTTATCCCCAATGATAGTATCGGCCAACCAGTGTGGGTAGTACAAAGCACTAGTCGACCTTCTCCGGCAAGGTTCTTTATATTTCACTTCGTCTTTATCGTCTGATACGCTAATACAGCGAACAGAGTAGCATCACATACTGTTCCAATCATTCGTTATACCCAGTGTACAGTCGATGCCATCGTAAACCAGACTATAGTTAGTCTATCGTGAAATCAACCTACCAGTTGACTAATGTCAAAGCAAGCTCCTAGGAACATCCGGCTTGCTTAATAATAGTGACCCAAATGCCTTCGTTACCCTTTCAATCAAACCTTTCAGCTCCGATCTATATGATCACTCTACTGTTGGTGCATATCCTCATTCCCTAGCACATCCTTGGACTCCTTTCCAAATCCTCATCGACTATACTGATCCGACAGCTGACAATGTCACTTTGGCAGTAGCTAGGACTACTACTGCCACCATCCAGCAAGCTGCGATAGAGGAAGGACAATCCAGTCCAGCTGCAATTCTCTACAGTAATTATGCTCAAAAAGGGACCGACCTCAAGCTTTTTTCGGAGATAATTTGCCTTTACTTCGAATACTTCAGGTAAAATACAATGCTCATGATCTCCTGAGTCTCACGGGTGGATGGCGGTTCAGAATGGAGTCACTATGGTAAGGCTTAATAATCTGTGTAGAAGATCGGACCTAAAGGCTTAAAGCTTAATGGTTCAACCATTTTACGTATTTAGTTTATAATTACCTACCTCCGTCACCATATTTACTATCTGGATGATATTGGATACAGATGAGTAAGAGAAGGAAAAGCCATGAATAAACTGTCTTTGAGTTTAGAACAGAATTTCAAAGGGATTAACGGCTTCATAGGCAAATCTAGTAATACTGTCCCCACATCAAGGCTGGAAGTCATTTACTCGAGGTTTACCCGAGGCTTCTCCGAAGGGAGCTGCCGATCGTGGGAGCAGTTCTGCAGGAAAATGCCGACATATCTCCGAGTGTCTCGTCGTCTGCTCTGCCGCCAAACATTTAAGGCAGCGTTCTCATCCGTCCTTATCCATAACCATCTAATGGCAACCCATACGACGACAACTACAGAGCCTGAAAATATTGCGCTTTCGTCTATTAGACTGAAGAGCCTTAGAAATGTTTCAAAGGCGAACGCCACGGAATCCGGCCGTCAAATCTTGGAGAACGACCGGAATACTGCTGCAATTTCAGTGGGCTCTGCCACTTCGCAGGTAGATCTCGTTGCAGATCCCATAAATGGCAAGAAGATTCGACGCAGAGGCCATATACAATTTGCTGCACTCTGCTTTTGTTTATTCTTAGCTGGATGGAATGACGGTAAACTCTTCCCTCCTTTCTGTGGCTTGTGCTAACCAAACTGCTTGTTAATAGGAACAACTGGTCCCTTGCTTCCCAGAATCCAAAGCAATTATCATGTATGTGAAAACACGTCACCTTTCCTTGTTTAACTCCAATGACTGTGGGCAATTCAGGTTAGTTTCACAATTGTATCATTACTCTTTGTCTGCGCATGCTTGGTAAATATTATTTCTTCTGCCTAATTCATCTGTGTTTCTTTAACAGCGTTCCTAAGGGCTCTATGTTAGGAGCATTTTCAAACGTATTTCTTACGGATCGTTTTGGATTTGGGAAGGTAAGCTTTATTCAATATCGCTGCGAATGAACCTGACTCATGACTTTTACAGACAACTGTTATCGGTAACCAATTAACGTTTCTATTTGGAAATCAGAAACTGATATGATGCCAAGGTGGTGTTGCCCAGATAATCGGCTATGCCGTGATGGCTCCCGCCCCACCTTTTCCTGTTCTGGTCATAGGATATGTTATTAATGGCTTTGGTGTTGCATTACAAGTGAGACTGTCATTCAAGTCTAATATTTTCGAATGTACTTATATTTTCAGGACGCACAAGCCAACGGATTTGTTGCTGCTTCTGAAGACAAGGCACTGATGAATTTTCTTCATGCTGCGTACGGTAAGCGCTTAATTAGAATCACAGATAAGCTTTCTAATTCACCCCTCATTTAATTCCAAAGGGGTTGGTGCAACGTGTGCTCCCATAGTCGCCACTCAATTCGCCCAACTTCCACGCTGGTCCTTCCACTATCTTACTAGTCTAGGACTCTCAATTGTGAATCTAATTATTTTGGCTATGGTCTTTAAATTTAAGACTCAGGAAGGTAGACTTTTAGTGATTAATATGTTCACCGAAAAATTACAAACTAACATCATTTCTCAGAACTTCTGGAGAAGAATGGTCACCCACCAGTGGAAACCAATAATTCTCAACATAGTACAATGCGTCAAATTCTGACAACCCCCTCTGTCCATCTTTTAGCTTTCTTTATCCTTGTTTATGTTGGTATTGAAGTGACAATCGGAGGTAAAAATCACGAGTCTTGTTCCTTCTCTGGCTAACTATTTTGTCATAGGATGGATTGTTACCTTCATTATTGACAAAAGAGGCGGTGGCTCTCATTCAGGATATATTTCGACAGGTTTCTTCGCAGGTATTGTAGTACACCTATTCTCCCAGAAAGATTTCCTCGTTTATACACGTCTTCCAGGTCTCACCGCGGGTCGAATAGTCCTTCACTACCTCACTCGCGTCATCGCTGAGCAACATACCATTTTCCTCTATTCCTTCTTATGTATCGGGTATGCTTAAACTATCTTCACGATACTTATATTTAACAATTTAATTATAATCTAGTCTTGAGATAACTATCTGGCTGGTTCCTTCACTTGTCGGAAACGCTGTTAGTGTGTCTTTTATCGGATTCCTTCTAGGACCACTTTATCCAGCGGTCATGAATCAAGCGGTAATCTCTTCATATTTACAACTAGTAGCTCAGTGGATTTACAAAATGCTAGGGAAAAGTGATTCCGAGATGGCTATTAACAGGTTCCATTGGCTGGATGGCAGGTTTGTCCATAGTCAAATTAATCCTTCCCTAGTTAACTAGCTTTCTTCTAGGGTTTGGCCAGGCTGGAAGTGCCTTGTTGCCCTTCATGACTGGCGCACTTGCGAATAAATTTGGTATTAACAGTTTACAACCTCTGTAAGAACCTCTTTCTCAGCCTCATTATCTCTGTCGGTGCTGATTTCTTGCCAATAGCATAATTGCTGCTATTGTTTTAATGATTGGACTGTGGGCTTTAGTAGTATCTCGGGCACGTCGTCGTCTGGATTAGGTTTAGAATAAGAAGAGGTTCCACGATTTTATCTGCAGCGCTTTAGTCAGAATAACAATGCCATGCATTGTGCACTGCAGACTGAGTGGTAGCCGGCTATTAGGTTTATCCGGGACACGTACGTATTGATAAGGGGAATATAACTAAAGCAATTTCTGTAAAGTAGTAAATACAACAAGAGGGTCCTGCGCTTCGCTCCGGTATGATGCAGTAAGTATGCATATATTGTTTGAAAATGTACATAGCTCAGCATAGACAGGAGTGGTTAGTTGAATGAAATGAATGAATGTGGGGGTTTGGAAAATAGGGAGTAAACTGTGTATGAGCTGGAAATGTCGAAACAACCTGGCATTTGAATGCCTTGAAAGAAAAAAAGATTTGGAAGTGTAACGATGAGAAGATAATGAGTGGAATGTGATGGATCAAAGGGAGCAGGTGTGGTGAATCGAGAAAGATAGATATTTCGAAAGCACTTTGATTGGAGGTTTATGGGGTTATGCGTTAAGAAGTTCAACATGTGCCGAGCTACGAACCTGTTGTATCAGATTTTCTAAATATAGAATCTCGCTTTCTACTTACTTAGCCACGGTCGACATCATCATCCTTGTGGTTCCCTTCTAGCAGGTCATCTTCGTAAATAGGTTGTACAAACTGCAGTGAGATATTGTGTATTTCAATGAAGTGCACTGTGAGTAGATGAATCCGCCTACCTGTAAGACAGTTTCAAGGCCGAAGTACAGCATGTCGAGCCGAGTGAGTGCTGGAAAGCGACGTCTCCTTTGTTCCACTTGATATTTAATGCGTTCTCTGATAAAGAAAAATGTTTCCCATATAAGACGGTCTTCGTTTTCGGGCAAAATGTTCTGTTCATAGACCGTATTAAGTTCAAGCAGAGGAGTAGCGACGTTTTCAGAAGTCCTAAAATGGGATGACTCGGAGCCATCGGAAAAGCTTGAATGCGGCACGTTTGGAGGCAATTGAGGTTGAGCATTAGAAAATGATGTAATCGCAGGATTGTTGGATCGAAGTCCCTCTGCCAGAGGACTTATAAAGTCGCCAAGGTCCAGGTTGTGGGGTCTTTGGGTAGGGATATGATTGATGTTATTGTTATTCTGGACAGCGTTGGAATTGAGAGTTGAAAGAGTTTCAAATATGTTTGGTAAGCCGCCGATATTAAGAGGGTTCTCAATGGGCGAAGAAAAGGCTGTAATTCAAAAGGGAAAAAGTAAGCTTCATTGGGTAGAGTATCCTCATATTGAAATTTATACTAAGGATGTCACTTAAGTCGGGAAATTGGTCTTGAGGCAAACTCGCCTTGAGAAATGGTAGAGAGAATTTTAGCAATGTAAAATGTTATTTAATACCGTAGGAAACGCACATTATAAAGAGAGTGGAAGTTGCTTGTTGGAAGCATAGTATCTAAAAGCATGTCAGACAGGGAATGATATTGTAGTCTCTATTAAAAGGATGATCTTTACCTGACATATTGTTGCTCGTAGCTTCGAAGGAAAATGTCGCAGTCATCAAAGGCATGATTAGCAGGATAAATAGGAAATGAACTGTAATTGAGGTATATCAGTAGTATTCAGTCGTTTCGAAGCTCGAAAGCAGCTTACCCTTGAAATATCATACAAATTTGATCATTGGCGTTTCTCATTGTGTTATTCATAAGTCGTGACAGCAGTGATTGAGATTGAAAGAAATGAAGGGTGAGTGTTGATGATGAGGTCTGTATCGTTCTGGTGTGCCTTTTTTATAACATTCGGGGATTGAGAATTTTTCATGCCTTTTAAAGTTGTTATCAACTCATGAACAATTTTCAGCCTTTCGAACATTATTCGAGAAGCATAAATGACGAATAACATGTTTCAATTTCAAAAAGTAACATAACAGACTATCTCCATATGGAGTCGAAGCTACGGGAGATGAGCAAAGAAGGCAGTAATTAAAAGCTTGCGTAAGTAGAAGGGAAGCATCTCTGGTGTTAACCCGAATACTCCGTTAATTCTTGTCTATATTTAGAGAGGATAAGTAACTATATTCCATTTAAAACATAAACAGATTAATACTTACGCTTTGAAGAGGAACGTTTGGATCCAAAATGGTCAACTGGACGGTGTGTATGGAGGTCCTGAGGGGTTTGTAAAATTGCTCTGCAATGGCCCTCCAATATCACTATCCGTTCGTTTACGTTTCTTTGAAGGCAATGGTATATATTTAGTGCGGTCGATGGGAATATCCTCAAGATATACAGTGTCGGCATTCAGATGAGTGGAAGAGGCCGGGGGATGATTGATAGAAGGTAAGTCCGCAGATCCATCTTGGCTCTCGTTTTTATCCTGACTCTGGAATATTCCTATCGAAGTCGAGCCTGCGATTTGAGTGTCAGTGTGATATGTTCCTGAAGAAGTCAAGCCAAGGATAGACGAAGTTTGGTCCAGACGATTGGTAGGTGAGTTATTGTATCTCGACCTGAAAGGATAAATGAAGCAATGGAAATGAGAAAAGTATGTGACTTACAGATAGTGAGCAGCAGGCGGCTGTGACAGTACATAGGCTAAATCTTCTTGAGAACCTTCGAAAACCGGGTATGTCTTCTGAGCATTCTCTTTCCACCATGAAGGAGTTTCAAATGGTACGGGCGGTGGATTGGGATAGGATGGGATACTCGATACAGCCGCTGTGGAGGGAAGATACGAATGTACAGTGTCAGCTGTGAGATGATATGGCGCTGTTGGCAGAATCTCAGAATTTTCTATTAGAATTCAATGTAAGTAAAGTTGAACTATTATTTAAATTTAGAGGACATGCCGTGAGGTGACTTGATTATGTAGTTTTCAAGGAAGATTTGAGTATTCTGTATGCGTGCACGGTCTGCAAGTTCTGCCAAGCGAGGATCTCCAATTTGCAAGGTGAGATCTTCGACTGTAATAACTGGTAGCAGGGTCTTTTTATCGACACAGTCTATAGGACCGGTAATGTGTACTGCGCTAAAGGCCTTTGGAGCTGGTGGACGATTGTCCCAACATGCCGAAGGTGTAATTGAAGCGCTGAGAAATAGTATTAAATATCAGTTGTATAATATTGTGTTGAAAGACACGCACATAAAAGTTGCCGCTTCCATTTCCCCGCGGACATAGGTGACGGCATTCACAGGAAATAAACATGTACCGTCATCTAGAATTTGAGGTTGCTGTATAACATGTCCGACGACCGTTACTCGTGGTAAAGCTTCACGAAGATTGTGATCATTAGATGGGTTCTTCAGGTACGTTGGACATTTAAAAATTTGAATGGTTTCGATCTTGTAGTTACCGCTGTTCTGAGAGCATAGTCTTCCAAAGAGGAAGGCTACTGTGCCATTAGAAAATGCGGTCTCGTACGGTGATTGTGATATCCTTATAGAGGTAGGAATATCATCGTTGTGGGCACGGATAAAGGAGTTATAGTGCAGATAAGGCCCCATGTGATTTGGAGTGTTATCATTCTCGGGAGTGCCGGTTCTGAACGACTCGGTCAAAACAAAAACACCCCAGATGTGTGTGAACGACATGTTGTCTAAGGAGTATAGTGAGGAAGCTTGAAATTCAGACAGGTTTGCAGATGGTTTGGAGAAGGCTTGCGATGTTTGAATTTAAAGTCGGTTGAATTTAGTGTATATATATTTCTCAAGTGGTGAATAAAATATTTTCTCTTATTTAGCCACGTAAGTGTACACGTACCTTGGCCATCCATGGTTATGCTATAGAAAGCTGATGTGTCTTCTAAGAATTCCTTGACGTGGAGGATCTTCTGGGAGTACTTCAACGTGGAGCAAGTATTGGCCGCCTTTACCTCGTTAGGGCAGAGCAGGAAGCAATGTGTTCTTTAAAGATGGCTGACGTGGAAGTTGTATTAATAAATAAGGTCTTCTGTGATGTTATTGAGTCTTTCGAAAGGCTTCAAAAGGAGCGAGTTCGATCAATAAGCTTCTAGAGGAAGAAATGAGAGTGGGCAAAAGATAGAGAAACGTAAATCAATAAAAGGAATGAAAGGGGACATTCAACATCACTTTAAGGGGTAATAACACTTTCAGGATCTGGAGCATTTGCTTGTGATTTCATGTTAATGGGAAAATCTTGTATACATTGTAATAACGAAAATAAACTGATGTTGAGGGTTCAGCCAACGTCACTGCGCAGTCATTATAGTTCTAGAAAGGCGTAATTGTGAATTTGAGTGAGTAGGGTATATTCAGCTATAAGGGGATAAGAATTCACAATTCCATTTGAAGAATGGGTTTAGTTCCCTTGATCGGCTTCTTTAAAATCTTCAACAAAGCTACCTGTGGTACTATTTGATAGGAACAGATATATCTATTTAGAGATATAAAGTTATTGTTTGATTTGATCGGCCAATGGCGCTGACATCGCCCTTAACCTATCTTTACCTTCCTCCAACCACTAAACATCCTATCAGGTGGAGCGACAGACGCGGTACTGAAAATAGTGTAATTGAATACACCTCAGATAGCATAAAGAGCAAAAACGTTGAGGGAGGAGGAAATAGATTGAGGTCGCAAATAATCAGCGGAGGTTCCAGATTAATGTTGCTTCATCAAATCAATTCGAAGAGAGAGACAGATTAAGGAGGATCCATGAGATAAATAACCGAGGTGCTATCTGTTTTTTTCCAGCACAAATGTTGCCTATGATTATGATAAAAGACCATCTGGTGAACATGATTCAGTACGAAAGAAAAGGAACTGTGTTCGGCTTCTCGGCTGAGGTACAGGTTTACTTAACATGAAAGAGTGTTATATTTAGAAGTAGCGAAGAGAAGAAGAGAATTCATTAAGTCCGCTCTTCTTTATAATATTCTGTGAAATCAATTAAGAATGGCGAGAATGGCACTTATTGCCAATTGTCAGACTCAGCACCGTTCTCTTCTGTGAATGTTGAATGGCTGTCCCAAACTTCATCTCACGCAGCGCACAGACTGATTGTATTGAAATGAGTGAAGAAAGATGAATTTCATTGGAAGTTCTACAACAGGAGGAAATGTACGACAATTAAAAAGTTAAGCAGCTTCAACATTAACCACTGGAACCTCAACAGGTGTTGTGTCTTCCATGGTCACATCAGAAGATGTGTCAACAGGGGACTCTACAATACGTCTAACTCTGATCTTCCTTGTTCCCTTTGTCCCACGTGTTCTTGGAGGTGTATTAGTGACCTTACGTTTTGGACGACCTCTTCTCGGAGTAACTGTAGGCGGTGGGGTAGTAAGAGCGTCTGATTCAGTGGAAGTGATGGACTTCGAATGGGAAAGTACAGGAACGGAGGAAGCATCAGGCGGTGGACATTGATTGGGCTCATTAGGCTCTGGATTCCATGGATGAGGTGTTGCAGGCTGAAAAAGGAATGACATGAGCGTTTAATTATTAGATAGGCAGCATATACTAACTCTACCACCTATCATAACACGTTCTGTTCGAGCGGTGACCTATATTCGATGACAGTTAGTTCTAAGAATATATGTCAAAATAAAGTAAGGACGTACATTGATATCATCTGGAGAACGAATTTGCTCCAATGGTAAAGTAGATACAGGGCGAGAGGTTTTAGGCCTTTCAGGTTGTGTTTTGAAAGCCTGTTCATGACCGGTAAGTTGCAGCTGTGTGGTACTGTTGGTTGTCTCTGCAGGTACGCTTGGAGCTAATGTTATAACATCACATTAGAAAGAGAATAATGTTAACCGTACGATGGCTAATTATTTTTAAAATAGTAACGAACCTTCATTAGCTGTCATAGATCCGTTTGCTGCGATAGGAAGTTATTATTGCCATTGATATGTCAATTTCGAAGCAGTTACAAACCTCCATTCGTTGCCATATTAAAGGCAGTCCCTTGAGCATTGGTAGTAGATCCGCTTGCTAGGATAGGAAGTTATTGCTGCCATTTATATCATACAGTTCAAAGTGTGACTTACAGATAGCCCATGCACTCATGGCTGACGGGCGAGCATGAGAATTCGCTTTATTCCCATCGGTCGCAACTACATCGGATCGAGCTCCCGCATTAAAAGTAATGTCTTCGATCCTTATGCGGACAGTTTGCGTTTCTTCATCTCTGGAAGCGAGCGCACCGATGACGTAGACACAGCTATTCTTGTTAGGAACAGCGAGTTTCTTCCATCGAGGACTTTCATCAAAGAAAGCCCTATGTTATTAAGTATATTAATTAATAAATATGAGGAAGACTCGGAGGTGTCTTACATGAAGGCACTGGCTTGGAGTTGATCCCGTACCCATGCACTTGAAATCAAAGTAAACATACGACACCCTTCATAGGTCGGTATATCGGTAGAATTCTGAACATGTCCTAGAATAGATACTCGAGGACAAAAGGAAGGTCCAGCTCCGTGGAAGGGATCTGTAGGATCACCGGGGTAACAGAACATGTTGATAACTTCGATAAGGAATGGGCTTCGACAGGAAGCACATAACTTCCCATATAAGAAGACTGTTGTATTATCTTCTAAGGGAGTCGAGCCTCCGGGTAGAAAGGTCCGTATATATGCGGGGAAAGATTCCCGTCCGTCGTCTGTGTGAACTGAAGTTTTGTAGACAACATGCTGGTTCTTACCAATTTGAGAAATTTCAGCACCAAAGACAGAGAAGTTGCCAAAGATGAGAGTCATAGACATAGTGTGCAGTTCACAGTGTAGCTAGAATTGTTGATATCGATTTTCTAATGAGGAGTCTTTATACCTCTGAAAGAAATAACTTAACAATTCGCGGTTGAGATCCTTTACGTGTACAGGTTTGGAACGTGTTTGATAATGACGTGTCAGGAACTCGTTTCTTATGAACACGTATGTTAGTCAACTTTATTTGAAATTAGAGTTTGAGGTGAATGTAACTTGTAGCGTAAGCTGCTGTTATGTGCAGAGAAGAATACGTGGAGGATCGGTAATTGGAGACTTTGAAATTATCACATCTGACGGACAAATAGTATAAGACTGTTAGAGACATAAGTCATCTTAGTATTACAACAATCGTAACAGACGAACACACCATGAGCAACCCTCCTCTTCGCCAAGTGTCCTCTTCTCCTGCTCTTCTGAGCACTAATGTAGTCTCCAGCTACAATCCTCTGGGGTCTGCGACCATCTCTTTAGAAGAAGCAGAAGACCAAACAGTACCACCGCCGCCATACTCCAACGAAAGTGGCAACGACTATCGTCTCCTAGGCGCTTATCGAGACTTAGCTGTGTTGACAATGAATTATCGTAGGAATTCCTGTCTCTTATTCATAAATGTATTACTGACTTATGGAATTTTAATCATAGCAAATGGACGTACCACTTCAACAATTGTACCGGTTGTTATTAATTTTGGAGCAACGCAATCCCAGAATGGCCAATATGTAATTGCTGCCAGAGACGTAAGGTTTGATTTACTCTGTTGACCTATAAATAATAATTCTCATTAATCCAATTTCAGTCTTCTGAAGGCAGAGACAGTCTTTTTACGGATGGAAGTTCAAATGAAGAGAATCTTCCTGAATTAATCCTTCTCAGCGGAGATGACTCCGATAGCTTTGTCCCATCCAACTCCGATAGTGACAGTCAGTCTTTCATCACTCTCAACAGTAGCAGTGATGAAGAAAATACCGATTCTATGAGCAATAGTGAAGTAGATTCTCTCTTTGATGAGGTGTCTGAAGAGCATTCGGAATATGATCCGTCATCGTCAATTGCACTTCGAACAGGATATATCGGACCGGATTCAGATTGCATTGAATACAGGAGACTATTCGTAAGTACTTGTAAAGGACTATATTTATGACGAAAAGATCTAAGCAGCTGTTTAGATGCTCGATTGGTTTGAATTGCCTTTGGAATCTGGAAATAAGCCTTGCCCATATGTGAGTCAATTTTGGTACCGTTTTCGCTAATTATATCTATACTAATGAAATCACTTAGCGTATTTTGGGTGGTATGGTTCCAGGTCTTAGGTGGATTCACGAAGGAAGTTCGCTGCCTTTCCTTGAGCTGATCAGCATGTGTTATCGTGGATCCAGCGTCAATCAGTTGACCCACGATGTCGACACAGCCTTTTATGGTGCGGAGCTCAAACTAATTCGCAAGGTGACAATGCCGCATGAGTTTGTTACCGGGACTTTCGATATCGAATTCTCTCTTTTTTGGAAAGCGTATGATGAACCTCCTCACGATCGCGAAGAACGTGCGAAGGATATTGTGATGCTCAGACACAATCTAGCATCGCCTAGTCTTTATGCACGCCCATACGAAATACACAGAGAAATGATGGTGGAATATATGATTCAGAATTGGGATGTGATTTGGGCCTTGGCCTAAAGTACAGGATATATGCTAGTACAGTTTTACAGAATAGCTGAGCTTATGTATGCACAGAAATTTCGAGGTTAGGAATTTAAAATTCATCGCCGTTTCCTCTGCTGAGGTCAGCATTGCCATGTTTCTCTGGGATACAACAGAAATATTGAAGAAGTTCTGATGTTCGAGATTGGAACCCCGAGATAGAGCTATCGTTAACTATAGCTAATAATATAGTATTAGAATTTTTTTTATAATCAATTGAATTGAAAGTATGGCCTACGAACCTTGAACACTTCCCAAAGTAGTTTCCGCTTGATACTGCTCATTGGAAGAAAGAATTCCGTCAGCTGTATTAAAAGTCGGCGATGCTTGGACTACTATGGTATACGATTAAGGGACATGGGTTCTAAATAAAATGATGAAGATCTTACTGATTTGATCAGACGACATTCCCTTGTAAAGTTTCTTCAACAATAGAAGGAAGTTTGCCGGCCGAAAAAGAGAAGGAAAGTTCTTCAGGCGTGCTTGCTGAGATTCCGTATCCTAATGACTATTAGCATTAATGATGAGTTTCCCCAAAATTGAATTGAAACGCACAATAGGAACGCCACATGAGGCTGTAAATTCATCTAGAAATATGAATATCTGATCTAGAAAACAGTTAAGGCACTCACTTTTATAGCCACCTACATGTAGAGGTCGCGGCATTTGTACTTCTGCAGCTCTATCAGAAGTGGAGACGCTCCATGCTATAATATATTCAATAAACGAATTGATCAAGTTTAAGAGACGTACTTACTTGAGGTGTGAGAAGCCTCAGCTTGACGTGGAGTGGAGCAATAGCGGTTGACTATTTCACCCTCCATGTTGATTTGATAGTGATCCGAATGAAGAAGAGCATGTTCATTGATGGATATATCGCTGTGATCTAAGGAATGTAATTAGAGTAGGCAGCCCAATAAAATTCTGAGTGAGACAGCAGTGGCAAATTTACCTTCTTGGATCGGAGTCACTCCAATCGTATCCGAAGCACCTATACATTCAACGATAGTAGCTCATATAAGGATAGAATATGACCTACTAAACATCGACGTTTCGCGAGGATTAGTTAAATAAATATTGGATCCGTCATTAGATACAGTTCTCTGCCTTTCCGTCGAAGGTGTAGTAAC
>KN837256.1:283143-304570 GCA_000827215.1 Sphaerobolus stellatus SS14 | reverse complement strand
AAAGTTGGAAGATTGCCGTTGGAATCGGGAGTAAGGAATATGAAGTCCTCAGTTGTTAGATCATGGAGGTAGTAGAGTGGAACGGTTCCTGGTTCTTGGGTTGGCCAAGCGAGAGCAATGGTACCTTGGAACTGCCAGTCGTTCCCATTATCTCCGACCACACTAGGTCGGAAACCTATCCAGTGCGCCACTGCAGAAGATTGGTACCACTCCTGGAAGGGTTGAGCAGTGGCTGGATCGCCACATGTATCGTCGGCTCGGGCCTAAAATGAGTGCGTTACGTGTAATTTCAGAATTAGAAAGGAGAAATACCCACTAATATGTGAGAAGCCATGACAGTAGGGAGAAGGGCAATGTAGAGCGAGAGGCTTGCTAGAGTAAGGATAAAGTTTGTCATTTCTGTTAACGCTCAGGTGGTGCGTTTACTGAAGACTTTTAGAGACTACATGTGCATTTTATATGGAAGAGAGAACATAAAAATAACAGATTCAGAATCTACTTTATTTTTGGAGTGGTCACTGAGTATAGACAAATTGCCGACAATTTGCCCTCCTATTAGGCTCACGAGTATATTTAAAATAAGCAGGTCGGTGAAGAAAGCCTTCCGTCGTGGCAGCTCCCTTCCTTCCCTCTATTCCTCACGGGCTTGCGGGGATCCCGAAGCTGGCACTACTGATGCCAACTTCATCCATGATCATTTAGTTGGTTCTTCACGAGTAGTTTAAGACATGATCTCAGTACTTTCAATGTTCACAACAGCTTTTTAAGACAAGCCTCAAGTTCAGGTTGCTGTAGGCGGAAGAAGATATTTTTAAAAACAAATTAGCATCATGTATTAAATCACGTATTAAAATCTCGTTCTTATTTAAAGCATTATTATTCAAGTCAACCAGAGCAAACAACCGATGACCACTGTAGATCGTAGATGACAGCTCGCTGGCTGCCGAACGCCGACGCGTAGATAACAGCTCGCTGGCTGCCAAACGCCGACGCATTTACTCCTACGCAAGGCTTGCCGCTGCCAACTTACACATCCTCATTAAACACCGGGATCTTCTCTGAACAGCTGTGATGGCTGACTACAGATGCATAAAAAGCCCGAAATGAACTTTCACTGTGCTTGGACTAGAAGTTGAGGCTCCAGGCACGGTTACAGGAACGTGTATCTATTAATAGTTGAGGGTAAGTATGTCGTCAACGTTAACAACATAGCACTATGTATAAGTAGGTACCCCAAGTATCACAAGTCACTCCAGGTAATAAAAAAAACCTATTTATTTCAAACAGTATAGGCAATTCAAACATGTTTAGAGCAACACAGCTCGTTTTCCCCATAATGTACTGCCCTGAAGGTGCTAGATAAGCCACTCCTAAAGCAAAAATATGTGAGATGGACTGATACATGCAAGTGCACTGTACAAGTATCTTCCCAAAGCACCAAGTCCCATGCAAGTCAGTTACCGTGAGAAAACAAGTCGATTGCAAGTCTGTCACAAGTCCACCGAGAGACTTGTGGGACTTGGACTTGCCCCGCCAAAAGTCCACACAAGTCTGTCACAAGTTCGCCGAGAGACTTGTGGGACTTGGACTTGCCCCGCCAAACGTCCGCACAAGTCCGCGCAAGTCCATTTTTGGTAGGCACAAGTCTGTTTTGCAAAGTCCAAAAGTACTGTCTCTAGCTGAGCCTGTTACGACCTGGTGATCCATAGTACCCATGCCATCCTGCTAGCATTCTAGGGACACTAGTACATGTTGAACACTATAGAGAGAGATGGGCCACTCCATAAGCTAGGCTGCACTGTCTCAAGCTCAGAATTGATTCCTCAAATATCATCACTAGCACTGTCGTTTAATCATTCAGTGTCATTAATGTTTGGGGAATATTGGAGATCAGTTGACTCGATGTTGAGTGTATAAAGGACGGTGGATGTACACAACTTTTAAGCGTCAATTTCTGTCAGCAAGAAGGTGGACGATAATGTGCTGGATATATACTGTATTGATAGTCTAATATCTCGTGAATCCGTTTTCACCTTTACCAAGAGTTTGAGCTTGATCATCACTAATGAAGTCCAGCCAAACCTTCCACACCACATCGAAATCTCATTCCCACCGTCTGGATCGTTTTTACTCATAGTCCTTAGTTCAGGGAATGCCCTGAAAATGTCTCGCGATGTAGGGAACTGGAGAGATTGCAAGGTTGCGAGAGAGAAAAGATTTAGATGATGAGTTTGGGGCTATTGGTGTTTGCTTTGGGAGACAAGAGGACTCTGGAGTGGATTGTTCTGTTGAACTGAGGATGAGGGATGTAGAACGAAGATAATATGATGATATTGAAGAGTTTGGCAGCAATACGCACTGCATTTAGATTTAGTTCCGGCTTTGACATGGCCTTCAAGTCAGGATATGTAGTGGTGGCATGTGCTTGGACCCCTAACTCTTTCCATTTGTAGGTCTTCTGTTCCTCGCTCCGATGATAACATGTTAGACTTTTTCGATAACATTTCTTGGGTGTTGGATGAGATCGAAGATAGATTCTCGAAGACGTCTGCAAGCGTGTGAGATGGGCAATTTTCTATAATGTGATCTTGTGAAGGGTGTGAGTTCAATTATGTATATTGTTGTACAGATTGGCAGAGTTGATGGATTTTGAGAGGATAGTCATATATAGATCATTGATTATATAGTATGAATCAAGAAGTCAGAAACATATTAGAAAGAATGAATTAATCGACAGGATGATATCTTTTCTCAGAATGTACCATACTCATCATGAGCCAAATTGAAGCTCTTCCAAGTACAGTCACTCAAAAAACTGTCCACATGTCTGCTTGTTTCAGTATAATTGCAGTATTGTGGGTGACCAAGAGTGAATCAGATCATGGTGCCAGTGTATCAAATATAGCCTATTATCATGGCTATAAATCCATCCAATCCTTGTGCCTTTTGGTGGACAAAGGAAGGAGATATTAATTTCCTATTCTGACACATCATGTGGACAGTTTTTTGACCAGTGTTTTCCTGGACAATAACTAATAGATTTACACTCAGTATCCACTATTATATGATCACCAGAGTGATGTGGAGCTAGTGTGGGGCTATTATGATGTCATACAATAGGCCACATGATATATATTTTCCCAATTCAGACTGAGGGCCTCACACTCTATCATGAGGCCCATCTCTGCTGCTCAAAGGGACATTGTCCTTTCTCTCCTTTCTTCTGGTCTTTCTACCAGGGATATTGCAGCACAAACTGATGTTAGCAAAACTAAGGTATCCAACATAGCCAAGGAATTTGAGCCTGATAAAGAAAATCTGCCAGGAGGTCATTATAGAAAACTGACTCCTACAGATCAGAGGGCTGTACTCTCTTTGATGAGAACTGAAAAGGCCTCTGATGCAGTTGCTGCTACCAAGCACATCAACACAATAATCCCAGAGCCTGACACAGTACAAACTGTCAAGAATGTGCTCAAGGAACATAGGTTAAAGGCCTATGTTAGGAAGAAAAGGCCTTTTCTCTCCCCTAAACATAGAAAGGCAAGATTGGCATTTGCTCAGAAGTACCAAAACTGGACTGTGGAAGACTAGAAGAGGGTTGTTTGGTCAGATGAGACCAAAATTAATTGATTTGGGTCAGATGGGCGCAAGTATATATGGAAACAGCAAGGAGAACCACTTGGAGATAGAGGGGTTGAGCCAACCATAAAGTTTGAAGGAGGCCATATCATGGTTTGGGGCTGCATGGGATGGAATGGGGTTGGAATACTTTCAGAGGTTGAGGGGAGGATGGATGCCAAGCAATATGTGAACATTTTGCAGGAAGGACTGGTGGAAAGTATTCAGAAATTAGAGGTCCTTGAGGAGAAGGTGATCTTCCAGCAAGACAATGACCCCAAGCATACTTCAAAGCTTGCCTCAAATTGGTTTGAAGAACAAGGGATCCCTATCTTAGACTGGTGTGCACAATCTCTAGACCTTAATCCCATAGAACATTTATGGAATCTGCTGAAAAGGCAGATTAATGGCTCTGAAATGCCAGCATCAGGAGTGTGGGAGTTGTGGGAGAGAGCAGAGGTGGAATGGGTGAAAATTAGGCCAGAGGAGTGTCAAAAGCTAATAGAAAGTATGCCTAGAAGGCTAGAAGCTGTTATCAAGGTCAAAGGAGGTTATACAAAGTATTAATTCTTTGATTATTGTATACAAAAACACTGGTCAAAAAACCGTCCACATGATGTATTAGAATAGAAAATTCATATCTCCTTCATTTCTCCACCAAAAAGCACAAAGATTGGATGGATTTATGGCCATGTTACTAGGCTATATTTGATACGCTGGCACCATGATCTGATTCACTCCTGGTCACCCACAATACTGCGATTCTTCTGAAACAAGCAAACATGTGGACAGTTTTTTGAGTGACTGTATATCGTTCGCAGAGTCAACCATGAATGGGAAGGATAATGATTATTCAACATTGTTACTTCCGTAAGAAGTTGACAAAGACATCAGGATCGTCTTTGATGTAACGTACCATTTGGATTGTATTCCAGAATGTATGCGCAGAAATCTCGTTCGTTGCCTTCGGTAGTACGTGGAAAATAAGACAATGCTAGTATTTTATTACATATATCGTTGGCAGATTCGAACCCTGGAAAGATGGTCCTTATTCAGAGCATCAAATATAGATTTAACCAATGGCTTTTGATCGTAGTTTATGGACGGAATCATTTTGACAGACTGATGACAACGTAACACCGTTTCTGATTTTATTTCAGAATTTATCTGCAGGATCGTTGTCAAGTAGAGTTGAAGCAGAGATTTATCCATATCGTTTGCACAGTCGACCTTGCACTGGACAGATACTCGTTATCCATATCCTTGCATGAAGACACCAAATCAAGATCGTCCTTGAAAGATTGCAGATAATGATGTTAACGTACCATTTGGATTTTTATTTCGGATGGGCCTGTCGGATTCTTGTTCGTTGCCTTCGAAAGTACGTCGAGCGTCCAATTGGAAACATAAGTACTCGCACCCCAAGTAGCCCACCTAATATACCAAATAGCCTCATACGAAGTGTTGTTACTATACCCCTAGTAGGCGGATTTTCCTCAGGTGCTCCTCAGGTGCTCCGCAGATGTGATCCACGCCTTAGCCTAAGTACCTCAGTGAAGGGATTTGGAGCTACACTGGAGCTGCATCGTGCCTACTCGAGCCCTCCGCTGTCCTTGCTGCAGCTCCAGTGGTCCTGCGCTGTCCCCACCGCAGCTTCAACCTCAACCTCTCCAAGGCAAATAGTTCGAAGCCTACGTGTCCTTTTATCTTTTCCTTCCCATAGAACCAACCCTAAAGCCCTTGACACTACCGTAAACTAAGAAAGTACGTGAGTCGTGATCTATGAGTGGAATCCGGTTGGTTAGGTAGTCAAAGGCTAAGACTGGGCAGCATGAACATCGACGGAGTGAGTCTTAGGCATTCAAGAACTAGGATTCTATTAACAAGTGATTATATTCAATCAATGTCCTTGTGACTACCTGGAGCTACATTTCGGAATTAGGTGTCTACCCTGTACAATTGTGCTTCCTGAAGACATTGGAAGGACTGCTTCACCTACAGCTAAAAGCTCCTCTTACACCTCTCATTAGAAATTAATTATAGTTATTTTACGTTGATGCATTATCTCGATGATTCGTTTTATTCATTGGTTTATCTATTCTCTGGTAATGTTATTACCAGGTTTATATTTTATTTCACATTAACCGCCGCTTAGGGTATTGAATGCTTTTCTTTTTTTCCTCCCTGGCAGCCTCCCCACCGTGAGCAAGTCAGATCTATCTGCGCTTTTGACTTCAAAACGTTCAGACTCACCTAGGCTTCTGTGACTTGAAAATCTCATTGTTTAATATTTCGGTTGGCAGCCTCCCCACCGTGAGCAAGTCAGATCTACCTGCGATTTTGACTTCAAAACGTTCAGACTCACCTAGGCTTCCGTGACTTGAAAATCTCATTGTTTAATATTTCGGTGAGGTTACATGAATGACAAGAAACATCCGAGTCGGGGTGTCACGCTTCTCGATCGCGGCGACTACAACCCTCCGTGACAGGTCGACCGCGTTTGGCTGACTCTCGACCCTCACTAGGACAGTCCATAGATTGTTTGTGTCCGATGATTCTTCTAGATGATGGGTGCTACGGGTCAACGAGTCACAACACCCAGTGGAGGCCAGAAGTACCTACGTAATTAGACGGCTGTCTGATTAGCCAATGACTAATTCACTCAATCTGCCCCTTTGGTTACATAGACTTCAGCCATGAGTCTCCTCCTATGGTTATTTCCTTCCTCTCCTTAGAATCAATACCTTGGTATGGACGGCGTGCTGCATTCGGCACTCCTTTGATTGTACTGTAATCCCAGTGAATCAGAGCGCTAACTCCTGAAAGTAAAAAAAGATAGGCACAAGCTCTTAGAAGACACTGTTGTCCACCTCCGGTCAACCCCCAGGATTGCTCCGGCTGTTGATTGTAGCGAGTGACGTTCACGGCATGTAGGAGAAACCGACACTAGCCTCAGTCATCCAAAAAACAGATAAATAGAGTCTAGGAAAGAGTGTCATCCCCAGACCCACTCAGGAAGTCCCTCAAAGCAACCAGTGATGCAATTGTCTCTGTTAACAAGTTTACTCGCTCTCTTCACCACAATCTTGAGGAGCACTGCAGCAGCTTGTCAAGGTGTCGGAGCGACGCTCAAAGCACGTCTAGATTAACCACTATGTTTCTGATCAATGTATTAACTACATTCACCCAGACTCGAGCTACGGACACTTGCGGAGATCCATGCGAGGCAATCCCATATGTCAATTACTTCTTCATAGATTGGACGGACTCTTTCCTGGTGAACACTGGCCATTTCGCGCACTACGCCACGCACTCCGAAGACGTCACCAATATGGGTGTGAAAGCTTACATGTTCACAACCCAACAACCTGGGACAGTCCCTCTCTTCAGCTTCGTTCGTTCGGGCGTGGACAGGATGTTCCTCCTGGCATTGGTTGATGGTTCTGCGCCTCCGGCTCCGGCAGGATATGTCGCTGACAACTCTGTGCAAACGAATAATACCGCGGGTTATGTCTACCCCAGTCAAATATGCGGCAGCATCCCGCTTTATCATTTATTCAACGCGGATATCGTCGACCATCTTTATACCACAGATCAAGTAGAGAAAGAAGCCTTACTTAGCTTCAATAATTATACAGACCAAGGAATTATTGCATATGTCCTTCCACCCTGCACAGGTGTGTATCTTTCTTATTCACCGACATCTAATAGGTGAACCGCTCTAACAAACCCGTTGAATTTAGGTTGCCTTTGCGCGCAGATCTCCTAATGGAGTCTCACTTATTCAACACATTACTTCCCCCGTTTTTTCTGCTGCCAGCTGTTTACTTGTTTTGCTTTTACAGATTTCAAATATATTCCAGGCTGTCTTTGATTCTGAATCTCTCTCTTTCTTTTCTCAGACTCAAATGTCCCTTTTTCCCTTCTCTTACTCAGTTTTATTTTACAATAGAGATAGCGGCGACAATATATACATATTTGAGCTAGTAGTGGGAATGATAGTGATGATGATAGTAAGTGGATGAGAGGATTAATGTGGAATGCAGGTACTGTATGTATTTGCCAGCCTCCAATTAATCATCCTATAGCTAGTGTAGATTCAAGTGGATTCCGCCAGCTGCGGTGCCTATTTAGATACTGTACTTGAGAGCTTTAAGTTTTCTCTTAATATTCGGATGTACCGACCATATCAGCGAATGATATACGGTACCACGAGTCTACGTCTCAGTCAATGGAATACAAGATTTCAGGTCTGGATTTGTGCTGATCCCACCCGAACAGTATTGCTGGTCAACTTGCTATTGCTGGTCTACGTGTTGAATAATCTTGCAAGCGGTCCATGCGGTCCCGTTTTGTCCCAACCCAACTATCCCAACCAAGACACGAGATGTCCCATTGGAGTCTAAGCCTCTTACCACAAGATGCCTTCATATGAATTCGCTGAAATCGAGCAAGTAACGTGATAATACAATGCATCATAGGAGCCTGTGATATGATGGATCTCCGGGAGACCACTTAAGAAGAATAAATGGTGCCGAAGGATATAGATGCCGAATGGGAAGCGTCGATGTTGACGGTGAGGGTGAGGGTGGGCCATCCATTTGTTATCATTGATGACATAACACTGTTTGAAATCGGGGCGAGGGTAGATCTCAAAGCCAAACGATCGCTTCATTTGTGCCACACTCAGCGTAGATCATAATTTTCATTATAAGACATTAAGAAGAATTCGATCTACACGAGTCTGGATGGGGATAGGGATGCGATAGGGTAGAGCCTCCGAACCGGGACAGGATGAAGTCGAAGAGAAGACGAGCAGATAGGAGGAGGATGAAATGGCGAGGAGGGAGGTGGGGTTGGGAGGGAATGTCGTGGCATGTGAACGTAGTTCGGTTAATCCTCCACAAGACAGCCATGGGGACGGGAGCTGCCACTGATATAATTGGTCGAGCTTGCGAGACCTTTCTACGGAATAGGACCTCAAATTCCTTAGAGAAGCGCCCGAACCTAGATGGCCCACAGTTATCCGCAATGGCACGCCGTGGGAACTTCGCCGTTGTGCTGCGAGATCTGCCCCATAGCCGTCCACAATGGCACGCCGTGGGAATTCTCCCGCTGTTAAGCTGCCGCTGTCAACTCACGCTCCTTCCGAGCGAATTTCTCATGCTCCGTAAATAGAAATTCCTGTATATATGCTATTTAGGATTGTTCTGATCAATAAATCCTTTTAAATCATCCTTAAATTCGAAATAAATGCAACAAAATACAGGAAAAATGGCGAAATACTCTATTCTGCTGTGGTTATGTCAGCTGCTGAGTTTGGATATCTGTGCAACACTGTCTGTGTGCGCAGAAATTTGTCCTTGGCTTTCTTTGAGCACTTGAACCTCTATTAAATATCTCTCTATCATATCTGAGGTACTGCACTGCACAGTCCAATTCTACCAGCTGGGGGGAATACATAATTCAAACAGAGTCAGACTTTTTGCTCTGAAATGTTTATATGTCATAGTCAGCATAGAGATGAACAAATCTAGCTAGTTTCCTAAGGAATCGGCGGAGCGGTTCTGGAGATATAAAAATCACAATATTTAGCATAGGTATGAGGAGAGGGTGAATGAAATTAAAATGTTAGTCTTACATCTAGTGATGACTTATATGAAGGCACTTCCTAGTGTCTATGATCCAGCTGAAACACTGATAGAAACACTATGCTGGTCTTGTGAGGTGGTTGAATATGTGAGAAATAGAAATAATGACTCAGACTGGATAATAGAAGCTGGGCTTTGTTGAAGAATATTCCTAGGCTCATACTTTCTTATAGACTCAGGAATGAATCTCTGTATAATTTGAATATCAGTTCACAATTTTTGATGCATACTGTCTCTTTTAAATCCTCACTAAATGCGCACTGCAAGTGAGTCATTCACATGACTACTCTGACTATGCAGGGCACACAATCCTGAGTGTGCAGCAAACACTGCATGGGTGAAAGCTATGATAAGTATCATCTTATATAAAGCTTGTTGAGACGGAATCACAAGCATTCATGTGCTGTCAAATGACATAGGCTGTGGCAACATTGTCACAGATTCTGAGGTTCATGCCTTGTCCTCTTAGTGTGTGGATATGAGTTGCTTAGTTTCTCAAAGTTATTTGCTGCTAGGGCTGAGCATGTGCTATATCTCAGTCCAGTGGCTACCTCCAAGACAACAAGCCTCTCATCAAACAGACTTTGTTTATCCGATTCCATCTGGAGGTATTCTGTTGTCAGTTGGTGAGGAAAAGGTTTGCATCCTTTGACACTTCCTAATGCTATGTTACAAAGTACTTTAATGCTGTTGCTAGTTGTAGAAATTGAGATGCTCCAAAATGATATGTTAAGGTTGTGCACACATTGCTTCAGCCTGGGAACTGTCCTGTTAGTCCAGAATGCTCTCTCTCTCTAGTATGAAGAGCAAGTAGCTGTTGGGGATCATGGGATTGTCAGAGGACACAAGTGATGGCACCATTGAATAGCCAAATGCAGAAAACATCAGGGTGAAAATAAATTATGGTAGGAAAGTGGCCTGTTGGCCTTATAGAAAATACTTCAATAAAGTGAATATGTGAAAATATCAGAATAAAAGTGAGAATCCAGAAAAATAAAAGTAGATAGAGATGATGTGAGGGATTTATAAAGTCATTCAGAGTAGGCTGTGACTTGTTGGTGTTCAATATGAAAGCTGCATTTTATAAAATGATACAGAAATTCATACAAGAGGTTGGCAGGGTGTATGAGGAGGTGGTGGTGAGGTGTAGAGGGCAGTGGGAGGTTCTATTCTCGTTGGAAATATTACCATCAGAAAGCCACATGCTGAAAATCCTGGAGTGAAGAGAAACAGTCATGGGTAAGTTTTTGGTTGTCTTATTATAAAATGTTTCAATAAAGGGAATATTTGAAAAATATTGGAATAAAAGCAATAATTCAGGATGTGAGGGATTTATAAGGTCATCCAGAGTAGGCTGTGGCTTGCTAGTGCTCAATATGAAAGCCACATTTATAAAATGGTATGGAAATTCATACGGGAGGTTGGCAGACTGTATGAGGAGGATGTGGTGGGGTGTAGGGGGCAGTGGGAAGTTCCACACTCTTTGAAAATATTACCATTGGAAAGCCACATGCTGAAAACCCAAGGAGCAAAAAGAAACAGTCATCAGTAAGCCATTGGCTGTCCTATTATACAATGTTTCAATAAAGGGAATATTTGAAAAATATTGGAATAAAAGCAATAATTCGGGAAAAATATCAGAAAATTTTAAATAATGCAAAAACATTCTTAAGCTTGGGTGCAGGTTGTTTCTGGATCAGAAAGTGTCAAATAAGGGCAGAAAGGCACTTTTTTGTGGAGGGTTCTGGGACATGGGAGGGTTGGGGACCGTGGGAATCTCGGAAGGTTGCATTTTTAGTTCCATTGGAAAGCTGGATATCGAAAACCTTAGTAAGATTTCAATTTTTAAGTATTTCATCCAGTTTTGAATATCTTACTTAGCTATTGATGATATGTGGGTCCTTGTGGGTGTCTGACAGAAAATTTCAACGCCAGCTCCATCCTGCTTCCCACCACCACATCCACTTCCCACATCTACCACCACAAACACTTCCAGCTAGCATCCACTTGTCTAAATCATTCTTTGAACATGTGAGAATGCTTTACACTCTTTATTTAAATCTTATTGACTGTTTAAATGGGGTGAAATGTCCTCTTTGTTCTGCTGGTGCCAATGTTCACCCCAGAGTGGATGTGCCTGTTCAGAGCTTGGATAGGCTTGTTTCTGAGGTGTGTTAACTATATTTATCATTCATGAACTCTTTCTGATCAATTTCAGCATAGTTCTGAGGTGTATTTGCAATATTTCTCATTCATGAACTCTTTCTGATCAATTTCAGCATAGTTCTGAGGTGTATTTGCAATATTTCTCATTCATGAACTCTTTTGATCAATTTCAGCATAGTTCTCAGGTGTATTTACAGCATTTATTGTTCAGGAACTCTCTCTGATCAGTTTCAGCATATTTCTGAGGTGTGTTTGCAATATTTACTGTTCATGAACTCTTTCTGATTAATTTCAGCATAGTTCTGAGGTGTATTGATAATATTTATTGTTCAGGAACTCTTTCTGACCAGTTTCAGCATATTTCTGAGGTGTATCTGCAATATTTATTGTTCTGGACCATTGTTGCAATCAATTGTTATGTATTTGAAGTTTCCTGTGTCTTGAATAGTATCTTTAGCTTGCTGTAGAGGCAGGGGAAGTCTGCCGATATATCCCAGCTTTTATCATGCAGTCTTAGGCATTGTTTGATCACTTGCAACCTATCTCTGAGTGCCTTGTGTGTTGGATAGTATCTTTGGCTTGCTGTAGAGGCTGGGGAAGTCTGCCAATATATCCCAGCCTTTACTATGCAATCACAGGTATTGTTTGATCACTTGCAACCTATCTCTGAGTGCCTTGTGTGTTGGATAGTATCTTTGGCTTACTGTAAAGGCTGGGGAAGTTTGCTGATATATCCCAGCTTTTAACATGCAGTCACAGGTATTGTTTGATCACTTGCAACCTATCTCTGAGTGCCTTGTGTGTTGGATAGTATCTTTGGCTTGCCGTAGAAGCTGGGGAAGTCTGCCAATATATCCCAGCTTTTATCATGCAGTCTTAGGCATTGTTTGATCACTTGCCACTTATCTCTGAGTGCCTTGTGTGTTGGATAGTATCTTTGGCTTGCTGTAGAGGCTGGGGAAATCTGCTGATATATCCCAACTTTTACCATGCAGTCACAGGTATTGTTTGATCACTTGCAACCTATCTCTGAGTGCCTTGTGTGTTGGATAGTATCTTTGGCTTGCCATAGAGGCTGGGGAAGTCTGCTGATATATCCCAGCTTTTATCATGCAGTCTTAGGCATTGTTTGATCACTTGCAACTTATCTCTGAGTGCCTTGTGTGTTGGATAGTATCTTTGGCTTGCTGTAAAGGCTGGGGAAGTCTGCCAATATATCCCAGCTTTTACTATGCAGCCACAGGTATTGTTTGATCACTTGCAACCTATCTCTGAGTGCCTTGTGTCTTGGATAGTATCTTTGGCTTGCCGTTGAGGCTGGGGAAGTCTGCCAATATATCCCAGCTTTTATCATGCAGTCTTAGGCATTGTTTGATCACTTGCAACTTATATCTGAGTACCTTGTGTCTTGGATAGTATCTTTGGCTTGCCATAGAAGCTGGGGAAGTCTGCCGGTATATCCCAGCTTTTATCATGCAGTCACAGGTATTGTTTGATCACTTGCAACCTATCTCTGAGTGCCTTATGTGTTGGATAGTATCTTTGGCTTGCCGTAGAGGCTGGGGAAGTCTGCCGATATATCCCAGCTTTTATCATGCAGTCTTAGGCATTCTTTGATCACTTGCAATCTATCTCTGAGTGCCTTGTGTGTTGGATAGTATCTTTGGCTTGCCGTAGAATCTGGGGAAGTCTGCCGATATATCCCAGCTTTTATCATGCAGTCACGATATTGTTTGATCACTTGCAACCTATCTCTGAGTGCCTTGTGTGTTGGATAGTATCTTTGGCTTGCCGTAGAGGCTGGGGAAGTCTGCTGATATATCACAGCTTTTATCATGCAGTCTTAGGCATTGTTTGATCACTTGCAACCTATCTCTGAGTGCCTTGTGTGTTGGATAGTATCTTTGGCTTCCTGTAGAGGCTGGGGAAGTCTGCTGATATATCCCAGCTTTTACCATGCAGTCACAGGTATTGTTTGATCACTTGCAACCTATCTCTGAGTGCCTTGTGTTGGTGGCTTGCTGTAGAGGCTGGGGAACTCTGCCAATATATCCCAGCTTTTATTACTCTCTGTATTCTCCTTGTCCTACCTAAAAATATCATCAGGATATAGCCCTGAAGCATCCAGCTATGGTCTGTCTGTGCTGTGCTGCCAAGGGCAAGTCCAAGTGATTGCCTCAGGAAAGGACAGGGGGTTTTACACTTACCAGGTTTTGTCTATTTCCAGAGGGAGGAGAGGGCGAAGAGCCCTGTGGGTCCCAGGTGCCAACATCTGGTGTGTTCACTTCAAAATTCTCACTATCATTGTATTGGCTCATTATTGTCATCACATCTCACCTATCTTTGATGTCCAATGTCTTGTATAGTGTCTTTAGCTGAATGTAGAGCCTAGGAATATTTTTCAATAAAGCTCAGCTTCTATTATCCAGTCTGAGTCATAATTCCTATTTCTCACATATTCAACCACCTCACAAGACCAGCACAGTGTTTCTATCAGTGTTTCAGTTGGATCATAGATACTAGGAAGTGCCTTCATATAAATCATCACCAGATGTAAGACTAACACCTTACTTTCATTCACCCTCTCCTCATACCTATACTAAATATTGTGATTTTTATATCTCCAGAACCGGTCCGCCGATTTCTTAGAAAACTAACTAGATTTGTTCATCTCTATGCTAACCATGACATATAAAGAAATTAGAGCAAACGGTGTGACTCTGTTTGAATTATGTATTCCCCCCAGCTGGTAGAATATATAGTTATTAAACGACAATTGCCAATGAATTATCAATCCGATTCTAGTATCACCTGACAACTCATGATTCGGTCGGCGAGCTCCTGGCTTAGAAGCACGCCGCTTGTAGTTCTCTGTTTCCATAAGGTCATCGTGCTTCTTATCTAACTGTGTGGAATAAATGTGCAACTCGGAGAGATATTTTCACAACCCTAAGCCAGGACATCATACTCATATAAAGCAAAAATCGGACGTGATACTGAGTTATGTAACGACTCAGCCTACCCAGCTGTAAATATCTATAAATAGGCCTCCAACGCGATATCTTCCGCTTTCTAGAATCTTTTTTAATGTACCACAACACCAGTAAGCTGGGTCGATGATCCCACGTGTCCCAGACAGCACTGGTCCGGTCTGGGAACGCCCTGGAGAGTCCCACAAGTCCCAGGTGATCCTGCAAAGTTCCAAATCACTGTAAAGGACTATTCTACTTAGCTAGCTTGGATTCATGCCTAGGAATGATAGTTGTACACAGTAAAGTCATACTACTCATTTATTATGGTCCATGCCTTGCTTCGAACCTCATATATGTGCAATGAATAGATTACCACTAGAAATAAGTAATTCAAGATGTTTCTTCCCGGGTCGTTACATTAGGTCTCAAGCTTTACTTATTATTTAATTGTGTGACTGTTTAGGTTTCAGAGGAAGCAGCTGCTTTGTAAACTTTTAGTTCAAGTAATGGCATTGGCACAAACAGCTCAGAAATATTGTTCAAGTCACGTTATTACATGACATGTTCATGCTACGTGATTTCCTTGAACTTATATTAAGTCTGCGCACTGAATGTTCAATTCCCACACCATCGTCTCCCCTCTTCTCCCTCTCATTCTCTCAAATAGTCACCTGACTTTATAAGGAGTCAGATATTGTCAGACGATTATCAAGCGATAGGTGAGAACAAGCTGCCTTCAATTGTTACATACATACTAAAGTCGTTTGAATCATCTTGTTGCATGCCGTGACAATGAGCTAAGTTCATTTTCTGCGAGTTTTTCATTCAACTTCTGTTCTAACCAACCACCTTACAGTGCAGGAAAATCTGATTACCAATTACGAAGGAAGACGAATGTGTTGCAAACGGTTCCGGCATAGGCTTGCCAGTGAGTGTTTTAATCATGATAAATGTTTCCGGTGCTAACCTTCCGTATATCTAGATACATCTTGTAAGGAATACAGTCTAGACTTCAGTTAACATGGGTGGATCTGTTGAGCAGGCTGGATGGACATGGATACAGTACCGGAGGCTCCTTGTACTAGATGTTTTTACTACATAGTATTACTATTACATGAATATACTTAGCAGTACTATCACCTCACGGGAAGTGGCACAGCCCACAGGAAGTGGCACACCCTCATATAATCTTAACACTTCGAATGTTGATCATGTGACATATTTGAAAATTACATAATAAATCTACAAAAAAATATCCCCTACTCACTTTGACAATAATTCAATTTGCTAGGATTATATGAGGGTGTGCCACTTCCTGTGGGCTGTGCCACTTCCCATGAGGTGATAGTAGCATTAGTGAATAATAAATATATTATCTAATTTATATGGCAATACTGGTATTCGAAGGACAGTCTGGACAGAGCTGGATCGCTGGGATCAGACCTGTCCCAGCGGATCCCAACCTGTCTGGGACCACCCCAGTTCGGGGGCAGTGTGCCCACGGTCCAGCTGTCCGGGAGCGCCCGGGACACTCCGGGACGACTGAACGAACTTACTGATGAATATCCCTTTTTTAGATTTCGGGATACCCTACTCCCAAGTCTTCCAGGATTTCGTGAGGATCTTGCCTCCCATAGCTAATTCCTCAGGAGTGAAATGGTCAACATACCAGTGTGAGGGAACATAAGAGTTCAAATTCCCAGACGACGTCCAACGAATTCCAATACACTACAGATGAATTCCAGAATGTAATAACTCACAACAGAGAATTTTGTGGTCGAGGCGTTATATTGAGCGCGAATGCCGTAAATGCATTGAGATCATTACCGTAATAATTACAGCGGGAGGTGACGTTCAGTATCTCGAGCCCGGAAAAATGAGAAAGAATATCGAATATCCTTGAAACGGATTCTACATTTGCAACAGTAAGTGTCAGGAAACTAGTAACAAGACCATGTAAATGTACTGTTCGAACTGAACATGGTCCGAACGTCCAAGTCAAATGGCCATATGTTTGCGATCATTGGATAGTCTTTGGATGCAGGTTGCTAGCGTAGACTAAGGTGATAAGCCTGCGGTATCGGATTGGATTTCGCAAAAAGGCTTCGAATGTTCTCGCTCAGACAGTAGAATATTCCGGAATTCTAAGGTCCTGAGGCTTAACGCGAATGTAATAATAGCAGTGAGAAGTGTCGATGGGTCACTAAATGATGTTAGATGATTGAAGTCGAGATAGAGACACCTTAGCTCTTGATCCCGGTCGGCTCTATCGTGAAAGGATGGTTCCAATCCCTTGAACTGCGAATTATCCACATTCTCGACGATATCCCGGAGATGTCTTAGCTGCGAAGACTCGGGATGATCCAGCCCCTGCGGACAGGAATATTATACTACTCCGGTACTTCTCCGAGAGAGGTATTAAACTGTAATATTAAACCGCCCTTGTATTATACCTTTTTTCGAGTTTTAAGTGTCATCAGAAGCATTATACTAGTATTGAGTAGTAAATAAATATCTTTATATGCATAATTTGAATCTTGTATGAGGTATACTACAGGTATTAAACTATATTACTTCATTGTCTTTGTTACCAGTATAATACTCCGTATAATACTAGATCCATACTACCTCTGATCAACAACCCAGTAAACTAGACAGTGGCTCAGTTACCAGTAGACTCATAGATACCTGTGACAGAGACATCCTTGACACTTGATAGAGTTTAAGTCAGCCACCTGTCTGTTCCTCAGCAATAGATTAGAGAGGGAAGTTTATGAAACTATGAGGGGCTACTTACCTCATTCCCCGGGAAGAGGCTTTCCTCACCCTCACCTAAGTCCTATTAGTTATGTGAACTGTTTCCTTGTTTCTCCTAAATATTTTGCGGCTAGTCTTCCCTTTGAGAATCTTCTGACCTAACTGTCCCATGTGGCAATCTGAAGAGGAGATGGGGATGTTATCCATAATTATCAGGCGATGTACTAACACTTCAAACATAGTTTGTTATTTACCTGCGATGTGACGGCCTTTGTATGGAAGGGCTGCTAGTAACTACTGTTGAAGACCGTTGGAAAGCCTCAACTTGAACTATAGGAGAAGCGAGGAAGCCAGTCAGGTTTGGGGTGCGAGAGGGAGAACAAGCCCTGTGGTATTCCTCACAACTTAGAAGTCCGCTGTATACTTATTTTTGTAAGCTTCCATCTTCCTATTGTCATGTAACAAAGGAGTTCTAATCGATTTAACCGCTTCCATTGTTGAACACTTTGATACATTCTACTGGTTCATTGTTCCTCACTTATTCTTCTATTGTTCTCGCCGCTTAGCTTGCCACATGCCAGATAAGACTGTTCTCCTACACTCTCGAGGTCCGAAGACATGTTTTCCCCCTTTGTGCCATCTTATTACCCTTTCAAGTTTCGCAAACACGCTACTCACCTTTGCTGTACATGCAACGTAGTGACAGGAAGCTAATAATCACTAATTGGACGAAACACCTTACAATCACGATAACCACAAGAAACTAGTAGACTATCAGAACTGAAGAGTCAGTGAGTCTAGTTATTAAGCTCAATGTTTATTAAATTGAATCTGACCTGTTATTGATGAAGTTGCTCGCTGCCAACGCTCAATAAGCACAAAGTCAGTTTCTGGCCTAGCATATGAAGACAGCTGGTGGTGGAATGAAGGAGTAATAGTGTTCCTCTGGTGAGATATCCGTGTTGCTGGAATTTAAGAGCCTCGCAAAACATACTGTACATAAATCTTTGCTATGGGAATGTTGCTTTCCAGTCAAAAGTCAAGTTGACTTACTCTGTGAGGACAGATTATATTATTCTCTTAGTTAGGTAGATATCAATCTTTCTCATAGTGTTTTAGATTGGTATTATACATTTGAGCTCTTTGAGTAGAGCAGGTCTCACCAAATCGAAGCATGAGATTTAAGCATTAGACTGGTATAATACAGAGATAAATCAGCATCTAGTATCAGAGGTATAATACTCAGTATCCCGGTAATTGTCGGGCCAGTATTATATGAAATCAGGAGAAGTCTCGGAAAAGTTTTATACTAGGTGTCCCCAGTGGGTGGATGATCTCCTCCCCAAAACATTGATACATACGTAGCGCTCCGAAGTCTTGCCAAGGTAGCAAGTGTAATCGGCGGCAATAGAGTTGCATTCAACGATACAGAACGAATAAGGAAATCCAGGGCATCAAGAGATTCGACGAAACGCTGTCCTTGTCGCTCGTGTTTATTGAACTCTGTACCCAGCGGCGGGGAGTACGGGATTATTGGTAGAACAATTTACGTTGGACCACGTGGATTGGGTGAGCTGCAAGTTGAACGGAATAAGCACTCGTCTATGAGAGGACAGCCATGTTATGTGCATTCTTACATATGATATCGTAAAAGAGGTCCGACGAAAGGCCAGATATACATCCACAGGTCACGAAAATCGACCCGCCTGTTCAAAAAACCACTATCAATATTAGCTCAGAATTAAGTAGAGCGGAAACTTCAAAAATTGAGCGTTGTTCAGATCCGAAAGAACACATTGTGCCTGATGCGAGTTGCATCATGAACCTGCTTAATAAAACTTCCAGACGATATCAGATGCTCACGAGGGTAATTTGTTTGCTCTCTAGGAACATGGAATTTTCTAGGTAGAGGTAAGCACGCAATATGACAGGTCGAGGCACAGAAGCCACTACATGACCTCATAGGATTGCCAGAAAAACCCTGATTGTGAGAGAGCGCCACACTTGAATGTGTAAAAAGAAATCTGCCTTCTTTCATCAAAATAATCAAGTCCGACTATCCCTTTTTGGTTTACAAAGGCTATATATATATATATTCGAAACCGACGCAACGAAATACATAAAAGTACCATCATTCGAGATGCTCCCTCTGTCAAACTGATAACAAAGTTTAGGATACTTAACTAGGAGAGTGCGTTACTTAACTCGACAGCTAGGCCCAGACAGCGAGGATTAATTCAACCTTAAGAAAAGGCAGCTTTAAGATGCAGATCCCACCCGCTTACCCATGTTGTATCGGCCGAGCCAAAAGGCGTTATGTAGATCCGGATGATCCAGCAATCCTTGAATGAGCCGAAGACAGGAAAACAGCGTGAGGGTCTAGCATGACTAATGCGGAAGCCACCAGGCCACTGGGTCGAAAGGTTTGATATAAATAGAAAACATTAGAAATACCATTCTTAGTCGCACGATAGTTTAAACTCGAGAGCCCTTGCTTGGTCCTAAAATTGCCGGTCGTTAAGGTATCATGCCTACATCATCATCGGACCCATGATGAAAAGCTATTGCGTCATGGAGGTTGTGTTTATCCAGAGAGGGCAGAAGTGGTGGAAGGGCTTGTTGACCTCGCTCGACGCGCCATCCGCACAAATAGGAATAGATTGTCAGTTCATTTTGAAACCCGACAGTTACAACGTGAAAAGAATGGTGGGTATGTAGCCGTTACTTTGACTTTGCATGGGATGGTACATCTTGCAGTACCTTGGAGCATCTCGAATGACGGGACTTTTACGTATTTCGTTGCGTCGGTTCCGAATATCTATATATATAGCCTTTGTAAATCAAAAAAGGATAGTCGGACTTGATCATTTTGATGAAAGAAGGCATATTTCCTTTTACACATTCAAGTGTGGCGCTCTCTCACAATCAGGGTTTTTCTGGCAATCTTATGAGGTCATGCAGTGGCTTCTGTGCCTCGACCTGTCATATTGCGTGCTTACCTTTATCTAGAAATTCCATGCTCCTAGAGGGAAAACAAATTATCCTCGTGAGTATCTGATATCGTCTGGAAGTTTTATTAAGCAGGTTCTTGATGCAACTCGCATCAAGCACAATGTGTTCTTTCGGATCTGGACAACGTTCAATTTTTAAAGTTTCCGCTCTACTTAATTCTGAGCTAACCTTCTCGAGGTCGCTGTCACAACCCGCCTAAAATTTAGCCTGGATGATGCTTTCAGGACGAAACATGGTGCAGAGCGAATGTTCTCGTGGTTGAGTTAAGGTACCTGGAATGAGGGACGTCACGGTTTCGCTCATACCTCCAAACACTCACGTAAACGACAGTTTCGTTCCAAAAATCGAGCAGTTAAGATTGCGTCATTCTTTTTGTTTAGATATCCTGCAAGGAAGCACACTAGTCCTAACGTATAAATACCCTACTCAACTGGCAAACTAGTTCCCCATCTTCTTGATCTAGTTTTCTCTTTTGTACTTAAGTACTCAATCGAACAGCTAAATCGCAATGCGCTATTTCTCTCTCCTTGCCGTCGCCACAGTGTCTGTTGTAGCCGTTCCCCTCGCAGACATAGACGTTCTCACTCCCGTGAATGGCGTCGTATCCGCTGTTGCTGATGTGAGCACTAGGGTGGTGTATATCTGATTATTGACAGATACTAAGGCGTGACGTTTTTACTTGTAGGTCCTCGCCAACGTGGACACAGCGGTTGGCAATGTTGCCGTAAAGGACTCAAATGTTGCCGATAACATTGGTAACAACAACGATATCAATATTCTCGGTGCTCGCGACGTGGCCACCGTTGGGACATTGATTGAAGCCCTTGCCAATGCATTGGCCAAGGTGCGACCCAGTTTCCTTGATTCATGTACATTCGTAACTAACTGATCCATTATTTCAGGCGGATGTCTCTCTCAATGCTGTCCTCGCCAACGTCCAAGTCCAAGATTCGAGCCTCATCACGAACATTTTGAACGACAACTCGATTACTGTTCTTCGTCGCGATGGTGTCGCTCTCCCCGACAACATTGATGCCATCGTTTTGGCTTTTATTGATGCTCTCGTCGCTGTAAGTCTCTGTTTTCAAGAGCAGATATCAAAGCGGCTGACTCGACACTTTCTATTTAGGCTGGTGTTGACGTTCAGGCCGCCGTTGCCAACATCGGCATTGACTACAGCACCCTCCTCAGCAACATCGGAAACAACAACGTCGTCTTCGTTCGCTCGCTCCCCGAAACCGTCGACAT
>KN837256.1:264710-277549 GCA_000827215.1 Sphaerobolus stellatus SS14 | reverse complement strand
TCACCCTTGCCTTCTCTGCTTTCCAGCAAGTGAGTACCCTGTCTGGTCATTCATGACCACTTTCTCATCTCATCCTTGCCTTCTCTGCCTTCCAGCGAGTGAGTACCTTATCTGGTCATCCATGACCACTTTCTCATCCCATCCTTCCCTTCTCTGCCTTCCAGTATGCAAGTAACCTATCCACTTATACTTACTATTCTTGTTTACTGATTATAATGCTTATTTTAATGTCTTTAGAGAGTAAGTCATTTAAACTGTTGAGTTTGTATTTACTTAATATTTTCTTTCCTTCTTAGTGGGTATGTTTGATAATATTTACCATAGCTAATTAATTCTATTAATATCCTTTTACTCTTAGCCAGTAAGCTTCCTTACTCCTAATAACTTTGTCATGATAAAATTCATTATCCTTTAGGATCTCTGTGAATGGATACAAGATCAAGTACATTCATAATCAGCAGAATTCTCGTTGCAATGGGAATTAGTCTGGATACAACCTTTCTAAATCAGAATTCAATATTCATGCTAGGCATGAGGGACTTTTGAAGGATAGTGGTAACTCTTCCATAATAGTTAGAGTAAGAGAAAATTCAATATGGAGGCTGTATTTGTGTATGATTTCTTTTAATATACCCAGGCAGAATTATGGAAGATCAACATGAGTGGGCCATGGCACTGCTTGCCAAAGACCATTCCCTTTCAAAGTACTTAAAAAAATGCCTGATATTAACTAGTTGTCAAGGCAACACTGCACAACCACACAAACCACCCCATACAACACCTAGAAACGAAAGTATAGAGGGAAGAGAAGAGAAAAGAGATGTATTGGCTCTAATGACTATACAAGCAGACCAGTGTCTTACAAGACTGCAGTGGGAATCCTAAAGAGACTAGAACTGTGGAAAAACTACACTACTGCAGTCCTTATATACCTTTATGAAAAAACTAATAATTGAAAGTCCATGACTAATGCTATGTTCAACTTATGCAAGGCTGTACACTTCCTTATTCATCTTTCTGGAATATTCTATGACTGCCTGAATCTTCCTGACTCTTCCAGTCAATGAAGACTTCTGGAATGTTCTACAACCTTCCAGCATATATTCAAATGGGAATGTTCCTTGAGAGATCAACAGGCATCAACTCTGTCAAACCCTCTATTGCTGCCTGATCCCTTCATTACCTGCTTTATCCCTATACTGGAGCCAGAAGATCTAGTCTCAAGGGATAGTCAAGCTAGTCCATCAGCTCATGTAGCTAGACAGTCACATATCACATAGATAGTCACCCAACTTTGCTTTTCCCCACTTCACTACATTGAGTGTTCTACAGCTCTAACTGTTCCAATGCTCAAGGATATCAAATTAGCTATCAAAGTGCCTGAGTTCAGATTACATGCCTGATTCTATAGGCTGAGAGAGTTAGCAAGCTCAGATGAAAGCACATATTTCAGGCTGATTTTTTTATATGTTGTACCCTGATGATTTCATGAAGATTGAGCTTTGTTTGAAGAAAATCAGTGGACCAGTTTTTGAGATATAAAAATTGCAAGTGTACTGTGTTGGGAGGAGAAGACAAAAGTGGTATTTTTTGAATGCATATCAAAGTTCAATATGATTCTGATTAATGATGGATAATACTCTGCAGGTATTACAGTGGGTGTATAGAATGCCAGATATGAGGATCAGAGACTGTAGTGATATTATTGGCTGGGATTGATTACAATATACTAACTAGACATCTTCACTATCTCACTCTCATTATTAAAGTGATCAGACTCTTCCTCACTGTGATCCTCCTCCTCCTCCTCCTCCTCCTCCTCCTGTATGACATCTACATGAACCTCTTCTCCATCCTCTTCCAAGTGTTCTGGTTATATTTCTTGAGTCTGATTGGCACTGCTCCCTTGGTTGGTTTGGATTTTCTGTGGTGGTTTTCTTTTATTCTTGTGCTTTGCTGAATGTCTATCCTGTTTTTGAGCTTGGCAGTTATTACCCTTGATGTGTTTAGCAGCATCATTGAGAGAGATATTGAGGTTATCTGCAAGGAGAAGAGCTTCAATCCTTGTGTGGGTTGCTACGGCTCTTGGATGAGGTATATTGGTATTCTTTTGGGAGGGCCAACACCATGAATCTTGTAAGCTTTAGCATTGACAATAAAGCTTGGACCCCTTTATCTGGATGATATTTCCATGGCTGGGTGTTGATACCTGCTGCCTTGTCTGAGAGACATTCAAGGAGGTCAAATGCAGCTCTCAGATGATCTTGAAGAGAAAGGATGTCATGTTCAGGCTTAGTGCTGAGAAAGATATGATAGTCTTTGAGATAGCCTATGGCCTTCAGAATGTGACATACAGAACTTGTTGAAAACTCTGTTTCTAAGGGAGGAAAGAAAGATTTGAATCTTCTCCAAATTAAAGCTGCTTGGAACCTTTCGGTAAACTATTCCAATGAGATTTATGAGGTTGAAAAGCTGGAGCATGGAATGTGTCCTGTATTTGGTTGATTCTATAGCCTGGGGGAGTTACATAACTCAGATGAAAGCACATATTCCGGGCTGATTGTTTTATATGTTGTAGCCCTGCTTATTTTGTGAAGATTAAGCCATGTTTGAGGGAAAGCAGCTGACCGGTTCTCGAGATATAAAACCCACAGGTTTATTGCATTGGGAGGAGAAGACGAAACAGCAGTATTTGTTTAATACTTATCAAAGTTCAATATGATCCTAATTGACCATGGGTAATATTTTGGAGTGATATGGTGGGTGTATAAAGTGTTAATTTCAGATATTCAGAAAGGAGACTGTAGTGATATTATTGGTTAAATTGATTACAATATACTAACTAGAGATCTTCACTATCTTCACTATCTTCACTCTCAATGTTAAATTAATCAGACTCTTCTTCACTGTGATCCTGCTCCTGCTCCTGAATGGAATCTCTATTCACCTCTTCACCACAGGAGGCTTGTCAAAAATTTCCAGGTCAGAAAATGACCTGGAAAATTCCAGGATTTGGGTGTATTTTCCAGATACTTTCCAGCCCTGGAAAATGCCCGGAATATAACTTTCTCCCCTAATTTATCTGACATAATCCAGCTTTGAAGGTATTTTCCAAACAAACTCCAGATATTTTCCAAGGTTTGGAAAATGTTTGGAAGATGCACTCAAATCCTGCCATTTTCCTGACCATTTTCCACTCTGGAAAATTTTGACCAGTCTGCAGTGCACTATCCTCTTCTAACTATTCTGGTTTTATTTCTTGATTTTCATTGGCACTGCTCCCCTGGCTCCTTTGGATTTTTGTGATGGTTTTCTTTTATTCTTGTGCTTTGCTGAACGTCTATCCTGTTTTTGAGCTTGGTGGTTATTACCCTTGATATGTTTAACAGCATCATTGAAAGAGATATTAAGGTTATCTGCAAGGAGAAGAGTGTTACGTCCTGATATCTAGATGTCACTTCGGACTCCAGATATAGTAGAACAAAGTAAGTAATTCAGAGTCCAGACGATATGAACTGAAAGGACTTGGCTTCAACTTATGTGTTGCGCCCTTAACCGTATGTGTTGTCCTTATTTCAGAATGAGGTCCAGATGAACAAAGGATCGGACTTGGATGCTTGTCACAGACAAGTCGGAGTAAGATAACTTGGAGACCGAGTATAGTAGAACAGAGGAACGATAGACAGATGGAGACCAGAAGGAGTTAACAGAATAATGAAGTGGATTTCTGACTACTGAATCATAATACAAATGCGGCTATTTATACTAAATGGAGCCTGAGGATAAATGGAGTAATAGTCAGGGTCACGGAGATGAAACAGATAAAGAAAGTGTATAAATGAGTGTGGTTGGCTGGCGATAACATAAAGTGGAAGCCAATGAGAATATAATGTAAAAGTCATGTGGAGCATAAAACACATGAAATCATAAGCGATGCTTGGTATTGATGAGAATTAAGTGAGATAAGGAAAATGTAGATCTGAAAGGTAAAGAATGGATGAATAGAGTGAAAGTAAAGTCAGAGGTCCAAAGACAATTAGAATATGAATGAAAACACAAACAATAAATGAAATCAAAGATGAATTCAAGACTGAAGGTCCGGGGCTGATAATGGGATCAGGTCTTGACAAAGAGCTTCAATCCTGGTATGGGTTGCTATGGCTCCTGGATGAGGTAGACTGATATTCTTTATGGGAGGACCAATACCATGAATCTTGTAACCTTTAGCATTGACAATAAAGCTGGGACCTCCTTTCTCTGGATGATACCTCCATGGCTGGCTATTGATACTTGTTTTTTTTTTTTTTGTCTGGGAGACATTCACGGAGATCAAATGCAGCTTGAAGACGATCTTGAAGACAAAGGATGTCATGTTCAGACTTATTGCTGAGAAAGGTATGATAGTCTTTAAGATAACCTATCCCCTTCAGAATGTGTCATACACAACTTGTTAGAAACTCTGCTTCAAGTGGAGGAAAGAAAGATTTGAATCTTTCTCCAAATGAAAGTTGCTTGGGACCATCTCATAAACCTTTCCAATGGGATTTGTGAGGTAGGAAAACTGGAGCATGGAATGTGTCCTGGGCTTGGTTGGCAGTCTAAAAGTTAAGGATGTCCTCCCAATTCTCTGGTTGTGGATAGTTTTCAGGTTCTGTTAAAAAAATGGGGTTGATAGTGCAAGTATAGTTATGTGTCCATTTGCAAAGGAGTTGAATAACTATCTGATGAATTTGACCATTTCCAGACTGGGAAAATTGGAGATTTGAATGAGTATTGACAATGAGAGTAGGATTGGTGTAAAGAATGTCTGTAATCTCATGCCATGATGGATGGGTTCAAGGGGGTACTCCTCAGTTCTTCTAAGATCTTCTTCAATATCCTTTTGGCACTGTTTATATTTTCCATGAGTACTGGTAACATGTTGGATGACAGAATCATCATCCTGCTCCATTTGATGAACTGCTAGAGTATGATGGTGGAGAGTTGTCAGAAAGAAGATACGTTTATGCATCTGCGTGGGCGCTTTATGCATCTATCTATTATGCAATAACTTGGGTACCCGAATTATTGGACCACTGCTCAGGGAGAAGGGGGGTGGGAGGGTTATGGCTTGGAAAAATATACATTCCAACTGCTCTGGGTGTATTTCGGGCCATTAAGGCATTATTTGGGTTCTACATGACCCCCCTCTTTTTATGTAGCCGGATCTTGTGTGACGAGGAGAACAGGACCACTCAGGCTTAGGTAAACATGCTGTTCGATAGGCAGACACAAATAACATAGGGTAAGCACCTACGAGTTTGGGCATGATCAACTTGGTTATTATTCTGGAGAGTTGATATGGGGTGAGGGATAGGGAACTACACAGTAGGAAGAGGAGCGTTTTTCCGTTAGGTAATGGTACCATCCGATAGCCATGAGTCGAAAAGCTTGTGTTTAACGATTTTTCTCTGGTTTTCACTGAGTCCCTTATTTTATATAACTGTACATTAATGACGAGGAGCATAGGACCGCTCAGCCGGATAGGGCAGCGCTCAGGCTTAGGTAAGCGTGCAGTTTGATAGGCAGACGAAAATAACATAAGGTTTTCACCAACGAGTTTGGACATCTAATTAATAGACGACGAGTCACTATCAACGTCCCAAAGCGGAAGTGAGAGTCAAGGCCTCGGCTGCACGTTTTTGCAGGCCCATTCGCGCCGCTTGATAAGTCTGCAGATAAGTCCTTTGACTCAATTTGGAAGGTATTACGTCAGCGACAGCTGTTTCTGGTGGAGGTCTTACTGGGGGTGTTCGCAGTCCTTGGTGTGAGGATGGATGTAGCCTGTCTCGAGGTCTACAAGGACCTGATATTAATGCTGCACGGTAGAAGCCCTAAAAGGTTGCTTTCAGTGAACTAGATGATCTGAAAGTGGCATGGGTAGCTGGCGCGTTTGAACAGGTCATGTGGAGTGGCTGCGCCGCATCTGGGCTGGTATTCTTTCCCACGAACACGACGCTGGGGAGTTCTCCCTCCTCGCCTCCTCCTTGACTCGCAATAGTTCTGGCCAAGGAGCTTGCCGTGTGTATCACCCGCGACACTCTGCGATCCCAGAGCTGCGAGACAAGTCTGAAGGGTGCCCAGCCATGAAGCTAGTGGCGTGTTGCTCCCATCCCCCTTTTTCCTCACCGACTCGCAAGAGTTCTGGCCAAGGAGCTTGCAGTGTGTAACACCTGCGACACTCTGCGATCGCAGGGCTCCGAGAGGCGGTTTTAGTTGGCAAAGGAGGCCATTCATCGGGTATGAACGCAAGGTACGCAAATTACTTTGTTTGCCTACTGACAGATCATTAACCGTTTCTTGCAGCTCCTTGACTTTCACGGCTGACAGTCCCAACTGTTAAGGCTCCCATCTGTTCTGTTGTCACTTAGGGGTTTGAGGGCTGTATTCATGTATGTTTACCATTGTAGGATGTAGGCAATATATTTTTATATTTTTGATTTGGGTTAGGGGGAACTGTGCATGAAGTGTTGATATGGGCGAAAAGTTTGATTTTAATTGTTAATGTAATGATCCAACTTTTTTAGGGTTAAATAGAAGTCCTGCGGTTGTTCTTTTCAATTGTAGCTAGGGAACGTTCTCGGTTCCCGGTTGCGTATTCAAGCTGTTTTCGTAGTTCCCTTTATTCTTCCGCTGCCCGGGATCTGCCGGGGTGCTATTTCCCTGTACCCTAAGGCGCCCGGGGGTCCAGGGAGCACGCAGATTATGTCAGCCAGAATTGCCGCGCCTATGGGCAAACTGGTCATTTCCGGACATCTGCACCGGCCTATGGTTGGCGCGAATCACCAGATTTTTCCCCTGAAGGGAACCATGCTAAATTGTGGGGAGGGCGGAACTCCGGAGATGATCAGTCTGCCGCATTTGCCCCTAATTGCACTTTATACTTTCCGATCGCAGGTTTCGCCAGAGAAGCCGTTTGAATCGAAGCTGTTATGGTATTATGCAACACTCCCCATCCATTTCACGTACTTTCCTATTTAACATGTAGCCCGAAACAGGAGTCAGAAAGGATAGAAACGAGACCTAAGGTCCCGGTCAAGTTAGTTACCGTTGTTTCATTCACTATGACTCAAAGATACTTTTCTTCTTTCTTTCATTCTCTCCTATTCGCTCTCACGGGAACACGGTTCCCTTTTATTCACGGATGGATACTATTAGTGATTACTCTAAAAGCCGAGACATCGGCACCTTGTACATATAAAAGAGAACGATGTAGTTAGAAGATGCCAACTTATCTTGAACTATCAACTGCTCTATCTATCTTAAGGCTTCGCGGATCGCTGGTCTTACTTAAAGCTTAGAAGGATCTTCTAAGCTTACCTCTTATACTTATTCTTAAAAAACTACATTCTATTGCTATCGACTCTACGTTACAACTCTACCTGATACTCTGAATAGAGTAGCAACATAATCCTAACAGAAGCCATGTGCGTGTCAAAGTCTGGCCATCTTACGTGATTGCGGAATGAAATGTTCAGAATAATACATTATTGGAACGCATTGGTAGGATCGTCAACATCCGTGGCCGAACGGTGTCGTTCATAATGCAGTGCTTAATTCAATTGGTACTGGATATTTCAGGCATTGATCTTGAGAAGAGTCTGAGTTATGCGCAGCGCTGCATTGAGCTACGATGACTGAGTAATTGCGGAGAAATTAGAAATAGTAATCTCTAAGAAGCTCAAAAGAAAAATCTACGATTATGAGTTACATACCTTATGAATATCGCAGAAAGATCGGGTATAGTCAACTCGGGCTGGGAACTCTCGAAGTATACCTGTCATCCGCATGCTTCTCATATTGCGGCGATGCAGTACCCGCCCATTCTCAAGTTCTTCATCCCGGAAATAATCAAATAACCGAAGAGAAGCTTTAGTGACCATGCTGATCACCACTGTTCCGATGATGAAATTACCGACCGGTGAAGCTTCCGCGTCCGTCATACTTAACATGAACCTGGCCCCCCACAACCATTTACAATGATACCTATATTTACTCCCCCCTGTTTAGGGTACCCCAAACTGCCCTGCTTGCCATTTAGGAGTAGAAGGTATTATTGTGGATCTATTACATCTCTCTATAATTCCAATAACAATTCATTTTCATGAGACCAATCCAATAACACCCATCTCCAATGCAAGGAAGATTGCTGCTGCCTTTGAACCTTTTGCTCGCCTGTTAAAACAGGATGGGTTCGGGGTATATGAAAATCAATTCTTCGCTTGTTTTCTCAATCTGACACCATGCTATGCCCAGCATACCTCCTTAGCTGAGAATTCGGACTGTACGCTAGGGATGACTCGGTGGTATCTACTGATTGGAGAGGTATGCCTTGCGAGATTTCTCTTTGCGTTCATTTGGAGTTAATTTACATGACCTAGCTACCTGAGATCGGAGAAGTCTGTGCCGTCAATCAGGCACTATTTCCACCTATTGGGTCAACCCTTGCCCTGCCGAGTTAATTCTCCTTGTTTCTAGACTTCTCTGTGCCTATGAACACTTGTGTATCAACTCTATTACCTGCGCGTGGTATAATCTGGTGTCATTCACCAATGGCTGGATGAGATATCTTCGTTGCGGTGCTTCGATGATTTTAGGAAGTCTTGAAATGGCAGCAAAGCGTAAGTACTTTCTTTGAGGATAATACCAGAACTCTGCCGCATATTAAAGACTTCTATGCCACCCCTTGTTGAAAATATCGCAATCGATCTGTGGAAATTGGATGGCAGCTTGAGGTCGACTAGAACAACCGACTTGAGCAACCTCAGTCGAAGCTACTGATTGTTTGTGTTGTTCAGTCAGATGAGTCTTCATCATACAGGGCGCTTCCCACGGCATTTTTCTCTCGTCACCATGAGCAGAGGGTGCAACTTTGGGCCTCAAGGCGATATGTAAAAGTTTCGTGCGATTCTAAGTTTTATATGGGCTAGTAGGCTGAAAGATTATTTCCATCTCTACGAAACGTGTCTGGTGACAATGTAGAATTTTCCAGAATTCCAATCACCCTCTGATATGCAGTCATCAATAATCTGATAAGATGGAATAGATAAATAGATAAAACATTCGGCTAGAGAACCCAGCATCCCAAGTCTGGAGTGCCGAGTTGGGAACCCCAAGCCCAGAATGCAGAGAAAGAGGAGAAAAACATGAGTTTTGAGTCTTGCCGCTGTTGTCGTAACCGGTCATAAGCCTTCAGCCAGATATCTAACTATATGCTTGTTCCTCGGAATCAATCGTACTCATTCAAAAAATCCTGTTATAAATGTGGTTAACTTTTAGCAAATCCTGCACAATCATAAAATCCCTTACATAAAGCCTTGAGCTTGAAGTACAATAGTCATGGATGATCAGATAAGATAAATGTCCCGGAATATCTCGGACAATGATATAAAGCACTCGGCTGATAGAGTGTCCAAGCCTAAGCCCAGGCCGCGGGACAGTATATGGACCTGCCGCAGGAATGGTGCCATCAGTAGCCACAAGCTGCATGTCCGGAGCGCTGCCAAAGGTAAAGGGAGAGTCGCTAATCCTGTAGCCCACCGCGTAGTCTACGGGTCCTGGCGCCATACCGAGCTCATAGCTGAGCATGATTCTCGCCGTCTTGCCCTCGCCGATCTGTGCAATGGTCGTCATACCTGGGCGGAGTGTGTAGTTGGACATGGCGACATCGTTGATAACAGACCCCCAGTTCACCAGGTCGCGGGACTGTTGGTGTGCGAGTTTCTGACCGAGCAAGGGGTCTCGCTGGTCCGAGTAGAAGACACCTAGTTCACCATCGTGGTAGAGGAGGAAAGGCTCCCAGATTGGGGTTGCGCCATTTGTGGTATTGGGTGCTGTACCGGTAGCGACTACGGACACGAACTGCCAAGTATTGCTTTGACGCATTAGCGTGAGAGGTGTACGGGGAAGAGGGGCACATACCCTTTGTCAGTGGAAGCATGCAGCTCAATGTTCGTGCTGCTGAAGCCGCCAGGAAACCGTTTCCAGAGGCGAGGATCGTGCCAGCGGGGAACTTGCCCACTTTCTCAGGCAGCTCGTAGAGAAAAGGCTGCATGATACGGCCGCCGGTGTAGTTCTGTGTGCTGAAGTATATGCGACTCAGTTCAGTCCAAGTCTTGCCTTGGTCGTTGGACTGGAAAACGGGCAAGTAGGCTTCGCCCGGAGGAGAAGTGGTAAAGGTCGTGAGGATGGTGTTGGAGCAGTCATGGGTTAGAACAACGGTGCGTGCATAGGAAGTTCCCTTAGAGGTCCAGTTGGTTGGAGGGGTGAAGAATGGATATAGATCAAACAGATATCACTATTATGGAGCCAGATAATTTTGACCCAACTCTTGAGCTTTATAGCCAGATAACAGAGCTTGAAGAGCAGAAAAGACTTTTGAAGGCAAAGCATCTCCGAGCCTTGGATGTGATTGGATCATCAATGGGTCCTGATTTTGCTAAGAAACATGACCTTATCTAGTTTTAATCCCTTGTTTTCTTTTCTTTTATATTTCTTGATCCTTTTTCTATACTTTCTTATAGGCTCAGGAATGAATCTCTGTATAATTTGAATATCAGTTCATGATTTTTGATGCATATTGTCTCTTTTAAATCCTCACTAAATATGCACTGTGAGTGAGTCATTCACATGACTACTCTGTCTATGCAGGGCACACAATCCTGAGTGTGCAGCAAACACTGCATGGGTGAAGGCTATGATAAGTTTCATCTTATATAAAGCTTGCTGAGAAGGAATCACAAGCATTCATGTGCTGTCAAATGACATGGGCTGTGGCAATACTGTCACAGATTCTGAGATTCATGCCTTGTGTGTCGTTTAAATGGAATGTGGAAGGATCTCCCTCCTGACTTTAAATTTAGTCAGTGCTGGTATGATCTCCAGGGATGGCCTAGGTGGCTCAAACCTTTTATTAGCAGTCATCTATACAGTATAGGGATTCAACAAATTTTGCACATATCTTAAACACCATCTACTAGCTACTTACTTTGAGGTCCCTGTATCTTAGACAGGATGCTTAAATATTTTGCTATTCTATGTCAGAAAACAGGATAAGGTGACTGCTGCAGACCAAAGCCAGTGCTGTGGTCTAGGAAAGGGCAAGTGCCAGCATATAAGTTCAGATTAGCATTTAGACACCAAAAAAGCTATTTAGTAGCTCTTTACTTTGAGGTGCTTACATCTCAGGCTGAATGCTTGAATATTTTCATATACTTTGCCTGGTACCAGGATGAGGTAACTGCAGGAGACCAATGCTGCTGATGTAGTCCAAGAAATGGCAAGTTCCAAGCTGCAACTTCAGAATTGGATTCCCACACATTGAAAGCTATTTAACTTTATTTTGATATCATTGTATCTCAGACAGGATGCTTATTGAACAAGGTAGGTATAGGAGACCAATACTGGCACTGTGGTCCAGGAAAGGGCAAGCAGCAAATCTGGAGTTCAGATACCACTTTGCATTCTTCAAAAGCTAGTTACTATCCAGGTACTTTGAGGTGCTTGTATCTCAGAGATTTATAAAGTCATCCAGAGTAGGCTGTGACTTGTTGGTGTTCAATATGAAAACCGCATTTTATAATATGATACAGAAGTTCATACAAGAGGTTGGTAGGGTGTATGAGGAGGTGGTGGTGAGGTGTAGAGGGCAGTGGGAAATATTACCATTGGAAAGCCACATGCTAAAAATCCTGGGGTGAAGAGAAACAGTCATGGGTAAGTTGTTGGTTGTCTTATTATAAAATGTTTCAATAAAGGGAGTATTTGAAAAATATTGGAATAAAAGCAATAATTTGGGAAAAATAAAGAAATTTTTTTTAATACTGCAAAAACATTCCTAAGCTTGGGTGCAGGTTGTTTCTGGATCAGAAAGTTTCAAATTAGGGCAGAAAGGCACTTTTTTGTGGAAGATTCTGGGACAAGGGAGGGTTGGGGACCGTGGGAATGTCGGAAGGTTGCATTTTTAGTTCCATTGGAAAGCTGGATATTGAAAACCTTAGTAAGATTTCAATTATTAAGTATTTCATCCAGTTTTGAATATCTTACTTAGCTATTGATGGTATGTAGGTCCTTGTGGGTGTCTGACAGAAAATTTCAACGCCAGCTCCATCCTGCTTCCCACCACCACATCCACTTCCCACATCTACCACCACAAACACTTCCAGCTAGCATCCACTTGTCTAAATCATTCTTTGAACATGTGAGAATGCTTTACACTCTTTATTTAAATCTTATTGACTTTTTAAATGGGGTGAAATGTCCTCTTTGTTCTGCTGGTACCAATGTCCACCCCAGAGTGGATGTGCCTGTTCAGAGCTTGGATAGGCTTGTTTCTGAGGTGTGTTAACTATATTTATCATTCATGAACTCTTTCTGATCAATTTCAGCATAGTTCTGAGGTGTATTTGCAATATTTCTCATTCATGAACTTTTTTGATCAATTTCAGCATAGTTCTGAGGTGTATTTACAGTATTTATTGCTCAGGAACTCTTTCTGATCAGTTTCAGCATATTCCTGAGGTGTGTTTGCAATATTTACTGTTCATGAACTCTTTCTGATCAATTTCAGCATAGTTCTGAGGTGTATTGATAATATTTATTGTTCAGGAACTCTTTCTGACCAGTTTCAGCATATTTCTGAGGTGTGTGTGCAATATATATTGTTCTGGGTCATTGTTGCAATCAATTGTGATATATTTGAAGTTTCTTGTGTCTTGGATAGTATCTTTGGCTTGCTGTAGAGGCTGGGGAAGTCTGCCGATATGTCCCAGCTTTTATCATGCAGTCTTAGGCATTGTTTG
>KN837256.1:133181-152883 GCA_000827215.1 Sphaerobolus stellatus SS14 | reverse complement strand
AAGGCTTTGTCAGCTTTTGATGTGAACCTCAGAATCATGTGAAACTCAGCTTGAAACTCAGCTTGACTCTGAGTTTCAACATCAAAGTGTAAAAAAAGCGCACAAGGCAGGATTCAAACCTCAGCCACAAGTAAACATTAGTTTGTCACAACTTCCCACTACACCAGCAGACCCCAATACTTAAACATTGGCAGCATCTTCATGTCCGCAATCTATATCTGACTTCATAGCATAGAGATCACGAAAGCTGCCAAATTTAGGTGTATAATATGTTGTATTTCTAATATATATATATAAATCCCACTAATATCCTCATTACATTCAACTGTTAAGAGAAATTCACAGCCTACAAAACACCCATCAAACATTGTTCAAGGACATGTGGAACCAAGTTATGTAAGGTGTCTAAATGTTCCATAGGGGGAGATGTAGGATAGCTAGTGAATAATATGGTCATAGGAGACACCTGGAAATACCATCAGATCTCACAGACATACATGATGCCAACCTACAAGCACATATAAAACAAAATATTCATCATTATATTATAACTTTTAAAACTCACATCAATGTTGATAAGTCAGGGACAAGTAGTAGAGGCACAACCAACTTTGGAAGTGTTCCTCCACACCACTTGGGTGAAATGGGACATTATTGGTTTGCCAGAATTGTACTGGTTTACGCATCATGATTGTAAGCAAATAAATTGTTACAATATGTTAAAAAAATCACTTACTCTTTTCAGAGTTCCACAGATTCACTGCATTAATGGGTTTGAATCCAGGAGGTCCCCAAGCAAGGTTTTCGCTGGACAGCCTTAGCGGTCCACCAGAATGCTGCATCACACATCTGTTCGCCCATGTTTGGGCATATGCAAGACTATTTGACCATGCAAGAGGTGCCACATTGTGTGTGTCATGCATATTGTTGTGCGCATCGAGGTAAGCCTGGACTACTGCATTCAATTTGGGAGCTGAAGGTGATGAGGATGGTTTAGCCAGAAGCGGAGGAGCTAGATGCGGAATTGGAGCTGGGTTATCTAGCCAAGGGAGATTATTGAGTGGTGCAGGCATGATTATGGGCTTGGGAGGAGTAGCAAGAGATGTTTTAGGTATAGATATTGTTGTCGGTTTGGGAGAGGGAATTACAAGAGTCGAAACATGTCTCCAGCTGCCCACCGTGCTTTTAACCATCTCCTGGCAAGATCGACCTGTTTGACATGAGCTTTGCGAACGACACAATTTCAACATGCCTGCGGAGGGGCTGAGAGAGAAATAGTAACGAGAGCTGAGGGGAGCAATAACCATTGCAGAACATGTTGCATGGCTTTGGGTCTCAAATAGAGCCTGGATAAAGAGCGGAGGACAGTTGAGAACATTCATGACAGCAAGGAGGCCTTGGGGGTAGGAAGAAAAGTTGAAGATATTGTTTCACCAACCCTGAGCTTTATAAGTTTTGTAATAGAAGTTTCAGAAAGGTGCAACACATCTATACCCGCTGAATTAATTGGACATTGTATAGCTTCAAATGGAGCGTCCCACGGTTGCACTGGGTGCCAGAACTTCAAGTTTCAAAGTTCATCTACTTGCCTGCGCTTTCCAGGCAATTTCCTTTTTAGCTTCCACACTGAATAAAATTAGCTTCAGTCTCGAAGTATATCATCTCATGCTACCTACATGAAGTTTTTAAGGATACCGTATGTACAAGGAGATGTTCTAGGTTAAATTATTAGTTTCACTCGTAAAGCCCAAGTCTTCAAGCTTCATGACCATTGCTAGGAAACAGATATTCTGAGCAATGCTTCTCTAGTATCATATTTCATGCATTAATGCTATATTTAAAATCAGTGCATTAATCAATGCAAGGTCGAAGGTCAGACTCACACAAATGATTAATAAATCAAGCACTCTTGTATTCATGCCTCATCTTATGCTCGCTCCATAAATAAGATCTTGCACTTTTCATGATCGACCCAGCTCAAAGCTGCCTGAGGTAAACCAGGGCACAAAGGATCAGGTTTCAGCTGTACCGTACCGCTGAGGTGCCGCCAGGTCTTCGTCTGCAAGTCTAATTTCAGGAGAAGGTTGTTCCCGAGAAGACAGTTGAGAGAAATCATCCAAACCTATACATCTTGGCATCGATGATGGGCATATTGCTGCCTGCCATAAAATACGCAACCGGCCAACTTCCTGGACTCACATAGCACGTATTGATGACATCCCATCCTTTCTTCTTAAGATTGAAATAGTCGATGGTAAGCCTGCTTGTGAATAGATATGCTTTATCTTATATCACGATATTTGACCAGCCGGTTCTGCTATCGTGGCTGTCGAAGTGTATTCTCTGAGCCAGATTGTTGGGAAGAGATCACCATTTATCCATCTTCTGCAAGTCTAGATAATAGAAGTCTTTGTACATGGGACCACCAATCGTATGAGCCTTATATATCAAGTGTAAGTTTTAAAACAAGGTGATTAGAAAATGATGAGCAAAACACCTATGCAGAGAAATATTCCCTCCTTTTTCCAAGATCCATCCATCTGGAGATCCAGGTTTGTGACTTTGAGCTTCAGCGAAAGCTCAGGATGCGAAACTCAGAGCCAATTTGAGTTTCGCACCAAAAGTCTTTGTTGGGCTTTGTCAGCTTTTGATGCGAAACTCAGAGCCGACTTGAGTTTCGCATCAAAAGTCCTGACAAAGCCTGACTAAGACTTTTGATGCGAAACTCAAGTCGGCTCTGAGTTTCGCATCAAAAGCTGACAAAACTGCTTGCATGTGACTGCTTGCATGTGAAGGAGCACCTTGATGTCTGGAGCAAAGTCACATTTTTGAAGCCATTGTAAAAAATGCTCCAAAGGGAAACTGATCAGAAAGGTGTGAAATTAGTGCAAGAAACCTACACATTTTTGGATCTCACGAGACTCACTGTGATTCATGATTAGTTAGTATTAACGCTAAGGGAACACCATGGCCCATGACATGATCACAGGCCAGGTAACTCTCTAACTGCAACTGGTTTATCGAGCACATAGTATCTGCGTTGGAGGCCTATTTTCGTCATTCAATGACCTGAACGTCCCTTGGTTTCCAATATGGCGATTGGCAACAGTGCTGAGCCTGCTTGTGACGAGTAATTTCGGCGGTTTTCATGGTCGTGCAGAAGCCTATAATATGCAGGTTTAATATTACTGACTGGAATACGATAGTTTGGACTTACCCATGGTAGCATAAACTTGAGCGATACCACCCGTCATACCACCAAGCAAACCGGTGAGCCCAGGGTTAATTCCCATGTTGATAGTAACAGTCTTGACCTCCGAGGCGGTAAAAATGAGCACAGCACCCTTCGTCGAGGCTTCAATCCATGCCTATGAGAAATAAATTATGTCAGCTGAGCTATGTGTAATGGAATGTCAACATACCCATGGAATGAGACCTTGATAGAAGCCAAGGGGACCACCATGACTCCAGATAGTCTGGAGAGCCTGGAACATGCTCTGCGAGCGGTTGGCCGCCATTTGCGTCTTGATTACTTCTAATGGTTGACCAAGGGTTGTAACTTGCGGATATGATTGGGACAATGAATAAATACTTCAAAAGCCAATAATACATGCCTCCTAAGTCCATAGTCAGTTTGCAGAGTCAAGCACGTGAAGCAGTGGTACTCACGAACTACATTAACGGAAGCAGCCACGTTCCCAAGTCAGCAATCTGCCTTTATCTTCTACACAAGCCAGATTCTTACCATATTCATAATGGCACCTACACATGCAACACCGCTGGTGAAAAATTGCTCCTCCCATTCAAAACGCTACTAATACGTACCAACTGTAATGTTAGACCAGCTGAAGCCTTTCTGACCGGGTTCTTTTGCCATAGGAGCCATGGTGAACGAAGGATAGAGGGGAGATGCTAGGGAATATTGAGTAGAGATTTTGAAAGAGTTGGACTTGCCGTCTTAGCGCTATTTATTGAAAAACTCCCAGAAAGTATGTCAGAGGTAGTGCAATGGATGATCTTGAAAGTTTGGTGTAACGAGTGTAAGATTGGAGGGCTGGAAGGAATGACAAACAGCGGATTTGGATGTCGAGCAGAAGCAAAGTGTCGCTTGTCACATATTGTCACACTCACAACGTCACAACAGAATGGATGAAAGGGTTCCAAGGTCATCATTTTTTATATACTATATAATAAGATATGAAAGATAGATAGTTATATACAGGTGTCAAACAAGTATTGTTTCCGGCAGTGGTCTTACTGCCTAAGACTGCTTTCATGATGGAATGGGAGCTAGACCTCTACCTCCAAGTAAAGGTCAGACCCGGGCTGGGGGGCATCCACTGGCGTCTACAAAATAGCCACAAGTACTGGTCAATTTTATTTGGTGATGATATGGCATGTGGGTGACCAGCACTTGCAGCTATTTTGTAGATGCCAGTGTATGGTCACTTGCGATGCAGGGCATCATGTACGCCCACATGCCATATCATCACCAAATAACATTGACCAGCGCTTCAGGCTATTTTGTAGACACCTGTGGACATCGGTGTACACTCACTTGCGATGCAGGGCCTCCATGTATGCCCACATGCCATATCATCACCAAATAAAATTGACCAGTGCTTGTGGCTATTTTGTGGACACCAGTGTACACCTGCTTGCATTGTGGGGCCTCCATCTATGCCCACATGCCATATCATCACCAAATAAAATTGACCAGCACTTGTGACTATTTTGTGGACGCCAGTGTACACCCACCAGCCCGGGTGCCTGACCTTTACTTGGAGGTAGAGCTCTAGCGCCCATTTCGTCATGAAAGCACTATCTATATTCTCATATAATTTGGGCACCCAGATGATTCAAGCACTTTGCAGGTTCAAAAAACTTAGTAATGTAAGGGTCAAAGTATTAATATAAATTATTCTCTATTAGTTTTTTGCTTGATTTACTGCATCCATATATTCTATAATACTTTAAATAACTATATAACAGCATTGTTTTTTTCTAATGCCAACTAAGAACAACACCTTGACTTCGCTGAACGTTGCCGTATTTGGCGAGTTTATGTCATCACCGTCTGTTTCCGGCTGTGGTCTTACTGGGCGCGGGGCAAACAGGGGCGCTCAGCTTGACGTCTGTGCGTCGCTTGAAGTCGAACTGTCAAAGTAGACCTGAAAGGACCAGAAATCTTGATTCCACAGCTTATTGCCATTCGCCAATGCTTTTTCCGTGCCAGGAATTCAAAACATAGATATTCAGAAACGCTGTCTTCGAGCACAGTGCCTTAGCCCATAGGCAATGTGCATTATTGCTTTGATCCTGAAATAGAGTGAAAAGCTGTTGGGGGATGGGAGTTTACCGGTAATATGCGTGCATCGAAGCCTGCATACAAGTCAACAGAGCCATAAATAGCTCGTCCGAACAATCCCTCTGCGAAGTCCTCTACTCTCGGGGAAGAGTTGAATCCCTGATAACCACAGCATTAAGGTCCTGGAGATCAAGTACAAGACGTACCAATCCTAGCTTCTTCAAGATTGCGAAAAGAGCTGATCTGTAGCTTGCTGTTGTCGGTTCAAATCGTCCAGCTTGCTCTTGCTCGATGATTGCCTCGCGAACTGCCTGTTCTAATGCTTTCGGCACTCGTATTGGCGGTCGTTGCCACAGTGTGTGTTCGATGGTGGAATTTCGTGGTCCGGGTAGTACTCACGTTTGAAAATACCTTTCTCAGTGAAAGTAAAGGCAAAAGCGCCTTGGTGTCTGTCAACAACGTGCATCAGTAATGCTATCTCTGTATCGGAAAGAAAACCGTGTGGAATAGTTTTCAAGAGTAAATCGAATCTTTCTTGCGTGAGTCTTGAAGTTGGTCGAAATTCGGATATAGGTGGGGGAAAGAATGGTAAAGGGAGTACATGCGGTAAGGGGATGGGTTTAAACTGCTGAGCGGCCGGGTTCGGCATATAGGTCGGTACAGGTCGAACCTTTCTATCTACTGGCTTGTATCTGCGTGCTCCGTGTGATTCTATGATGTTAGTATTATCAATTAATGCCCGTTTCGTCCATCCAGGGTACGAAGGATCAGGTTTCAGCTGTACCGTACCGCTGAGGCGCCGCCAGGTCTTTGTCTGCATGTCTAATTTCAGGAGAAGGTTGTTCCCGAGAAGACAGTTGATAGAAAATCCTCCAAACTTATACATCTTGCCATCGACGATGTGCATATTACGTCCTGCCGTGAAATACGTGAATGGCCAACTTCCTGGACTCAGATAGCGCGTAGTGATGACACCCCATCCTTTCTTCTTAAGATTGAAATAGTCGACGATAAGTCTGCCTGTGAATAGATATGCTTCATCTCCCCAGACGCATATCACGATATTTGACCAGCCGGTTCTGCTATCTGGCTGTCGAAGTGTATTCTCTGAGCCGGATAGTCAGGAAGACACTACCATTTATCCATCTTCTGCAAGTCTAGATAATAGAAGTCTTTGTACAGGGGACCACCAATTATAGGATCTCCAGCAAAGACATAAAAGCAGCCTATTATATCAAGCGTAAGTTTTAAAACAAGGTGATTCGAAAATGATACGGACTGTTGAACATAAAACGAGCAAAGTGCCTACGCGGAGAAATATTCCCTCCTTTTTCAAAGCGTATCCTTTTCCAAGATCCATCTATCTGGAGATCCGGGTTTGTGACTTTGAGCTTCAGCGAAAGCTCAGGATGCGAAACTCAGAGCCGACTTGAGTTTCGCATCAAAAGTCTTTGTTGGGCTTTGTCAGCTTTTGATGCGAAACTCAGAGCCGACTTGAGTTTCGCATCAAAAGTCTTTGTCAGGCTTTGTCAGCTTTTGATGCGAAACTCAGGTCGGCTGTGAGTTTCGCATCAAAAGCTGACAAAGCTGCTTGCACATGAAGGAGCACCTTGATGTCTGCATTCTATATCCGACTTCATGAACATGGCATGTGGTGGCTGGGAAAGAGAATGCATTGGGGGGGAGATGAAGAGGTGTGGATAGACAGACTCATAGATCTGGAGCATGTGATAGAATGAAGGGAGCTCTTAGAAGCACACCGCTTGTAGTTCTCTGTTTCCATAAGGTCATCGTGCTTCTTAGCTAACTGTGCGGAATAACCGTGCATTTCGGAGAATTATTTTCATAACCTTAATCCAGGACATCATACTCATATCAAGCAAAAATCGGACATGATACTGAGTTATGTAACGACTCAGCCTACCCAACTGTAAATATCTCCATAAATAGGCCCCCAACACGATATCTCCCGCTTTCTAGAAACCTTTTTAATGTACCACAATATCCTTTGTTTAGATTACGGGATGCCCTACTTCCAGGTCTTCCAGATTTCCGTGAGGATCTCGCTTCCCATAGCTAATTCCTCAGGAGTGAAATAGTCAACATATCAGTGTGAGGGAACATAGAGTTCAAATTCCCAGACGACGTCCAACGAATTCCAATGCGCTACAGATGAATTCCAGAATGTAATAACACACACCAGGGAATTTTGTGGTTGAGGCGTTATATTGAGTGCGAATGCCGTAAATGCATTGAGATCATTGCTGTAATAATTACGGCGGGAGGTGACGTTCAGTATCTCGAGCCCGGAAAAATAAGAAGGATATCAAATAACCTTGAAAACGAATTCTACATTTGCAAAAGTAAGCATCAGGAAACTAGTAACGAGACCATGTAAACGTACTGTTCGAACAGAACTAATTGTCCGACGTCCAGGTCAAAAGGCTATATGTTTGTGATCATTGGATAGTCTTTGGATGCAGGTTGCTAGCGTAGACTAAGGTGATAAACCTGCGGCATCGGATTGAATTTTGCAAAGGGGCTTCTAATGTACTCGCTCAGACTATTCGGGAATTCTAAGGCCCTGAGGTTTAACGCGAATGTAATAATAGCAGGGAGAAGTGTCGATGGGTCAGACGTGTCCAGCCAATCTGCGGTGTGGTGCGTGGTATGCCGATCCAGATATTGTGAGTGCTTGCCAGTGAAGGTCTCATAAAACTTTTGCTAACATGAACTAGAGTGAAAAGGAACCCGTCTACTTTAAATCCACGGATGGTCATTTCGGAGAATGGAGTTTTAACCTTCGTCGACCGAATCTGCATTTACTTCAAACCATATCGGAACATAGAGGGTACGAGAGATCCCTAACATACCGCATTGTTATGTAATCCCTATTAGAATCATTCTCGTAGATTTAAAAAGGCACGGAAAACGTTTTCCAGATGCACTCTCAAAGACAATTCCCATCTGGTGTGCAGTCATAAACCTTGCAACTGCAAGGAAATATACAAGCGAAGTTCGCTGGACTGCATCCGATTCACATGAAAATGGGGCTTTATATACACCTCCTGGAAGTGGTATGTCCTTTTCCGGAGTAGCTCTTTACCTGTCGTTTATATTGTTCAGTCAGTAGGAGCGAGCACTCTCAAATCGAGCTACGGTTAGACGTTTTTGCCAATAAACTATTAGTGAGTCTCCTCTAAGTATCCTTTCATCTCATCAATCTTCAAACTTTGCACAGTCATCAGAATTTTTCCTTCCTCCGCTTCAGAAACCATACGCCCGATCTGGATAACGCCTGATACCTCAACGCTGCCATCATTAGCAGACGTCGATTTCTTCCCCGTTCTCTGTGTTTCTACATCAAAACTCGTCCATGAAGGATTGGAACGTCGCACGGCTGGATTTTCATATGTTCAAGATTCTAGCGATAATCACGAATCCCGGAGTCAGGTATCGTGCCTATCCTTACGCCCATCAAGTACCTCTCAATCTGATCTGCTCTTCAGAAACTCACACCCGATCTATATTGGCAACATAAATCCCTACTCCTGAGTCATAGCATATAACATTTCTACAGAAATCACGTATTTCGCCTCTGGCATGCTTAAGCAATCTCCGCTTGCCCCTAAATAATTTATCGTGCTGCATATTCTTTGTGCCGTGTGGAAGCGGGTATATGCTGCAGATTTATGGTGACTGTACGCCAACAATTACCCTTTCGCGCTATCTACAGATCCTAAGCTTACATATTTTCCCCTATAACCCAATAGGGTCTGCATTCCCCTTAATCCCCCGGGTTTTCTACAGCCTCTCACCCCAGTCTATAGATGCACAGGTTAACATTCCATTACCACCGTTGGTGAGTCGTATACCCTATGATCTACGGATTTCTCCACCCGCACCTAATGCTGCAGATTTATAGGCGGGCTCCCTTGCCTCGATGGATTCTTCGCCCGCTCAGGATGCTGTAGATACCTAGGGTTCTGTCTGCGGTTTTACTATCTGCGGTTTTATAGGTGAGCTCACTTAGGAAATACATTTTTACACATGTCCGCTTCACCAGGTGTTCCCCCGGACTCCTACACATTCATTGTTCTACAGATTTACAGGCTTGCTCTGCCCCCACACCTTCATTATACTAGAGGTTTCCAGGTCTCTCTCAACACTTTATTATTTACAGCGGGTTTGATCATAAGGGTCCGTCAGCAAGTGCCTATCCTATTTCTGACTCTGAGTATTTCTATTCACTTGTCATATAATTTTCGACCATCCGTCACCGAGGTATATTATGCAACTCATGTGCTACAGATTCCGGGGATGTCCGAACTAACTTGTCGTGCTACAGACTTCAGGGATTTTGACTGAATGCCATCTATGTGAATCCTAGCAGGCTCTCTCGCTTCTAATTCCTAGCAGCTGCTTCTAATTCTCAGTATTGAGTACTATCTCCTTTTACTTATGGCATAATTTTCGACCGTCCGCCGTCACCGAGGAATATTATGTAACTCTTGTGAATCCTAGCAGGCTCGCTTCTAATTCTCAGTATTGAGTACTATCTCTTTTCACTTATGACATAATTTTCGACCGTCCGCCGTCACCGAGCAATATTATGTAACTCTTGTGCTACAGCTTACAGGGACGTACGATCTAATCCGTCGTGCTACAGATTCCAGAAGTGTTCGTCTGTATACCATCCACGTGAACCCTCTGGCTAGCAGGCTCTCTCACTTGTTAGTATTGAGGATACTTTCGATTGTCCGTCACTGCGCGCTATGTATTATATAAATCTTGTGCTATACATTTCAGGGGTTTTGGCTTTTCGTGCCCCAGTTACATTATGTAACTCCTTGTACTACGGGTTTCAGGCGGGAGCTACTCCTACAATACACACTCAAACGCTGCCGCACACACGGCTAAATTCCCATTTTTAGTTTAAGCTCTTTCAACTCCGCGAAATGCTTTCCCCCCAGGCTAGCCAATCGCTCGAATACGTTGGCTTGCCTGGTTCCATAGGACATCTTCCCCCTCAATGACCGAGGAATATCACCCGTTCCTTCCTCCTGAGCCCGCGTTAAGGCATCTTGCGTCCATTCATATACCTTAAGCAACCATTTCCTACGGTAGAACCCAAACGTTTTCCCCACACGTTCGCTCTCAGCCTCTAACAATCTCATCTCCTCTTCGAACCGCTTCAAACTTGCATGTGCATGTAGCCACTCAATACGCATAGCTGTACCGTCTATCAGCTTATTGACATAGTACCTTATGCGCAATCCCGACTCACCTTCGCTTGTCCATTCATCCATAGCCTCCGAAATCTTGTCGCGATCTGGTTCTGTAGTCCCGAACTGCATCTTCCAAATCCATGGAAGCTCCCGCCTCCCTTTCCCTTTTTTGGCTGCTTCCTCCTCTGCCATTTCCCCCTTTTCCCTCCACAGGCGGTGTTTCTCCATCCAGCTGGAAAGCATAATGAGATCGTCTTCCTTTAGCTCACGTAATTGCCCACGGCCATGGTTGGCATCTTCGCCAGCCGGTTTAAGCCTTTCCATTGCCTTGAAAGCTCTGCGGTACACTTCCGCCCATTTTTGCACGCGCTTGTCAGCTCTCTCGATCTCCGTTTCCGATCTGCGCTTGGCTATTTGCCCGACGGCAACCGAGTGGTTCCGTCGGACCAAGAACGACTTCAGGCCTAGACTCTCTCTCAAATGCTTGAGGGCATCACTCGCTTGTCCCATTCGCAAAAGAAATTCTGTCTCTGCCATTGTCGTCAATCCCAAGCGTTCATGATTTTCGTAGTCGAAATCTGACGGAAGGCTCAATTTTGTTTTCTCGGGTGCGGCTTCCATCACCAGGGTTCTTGCAATGCATCAGCCGGCATGAAATCTCCTAAGCTTGCATACCACGTGTCCAGATGCCTTGATAATTTACGTCTTGATTCATCTTGATCTAGCTCCTGTCGGTCCGTGGGAGTGTTTTTCTCTTGGAGTTTGTTACGTAGGTTTTGTCTGTAGATGGCTCACCGTTAGTCCATCCATTTTAAACTGCAGATATCCGCAACAGATTTTACTCACTGGCGCATTTCGAGATCTAGTCCCATGTTGATGCCCACACTTGCAGTCAATCGGGCGGACCTCGTTGATTGCTTTTTCCCGCTTCCCAATGCCCTTGGCGTCTCCTCATCCCGGATTAACTTCAGTATCTCCACCCGTGAGGGAGATTCAATCAATCTCGGCCGGAACTGACTCCCATCCTTTGCCGCGCTGTCCGTTTTCATTTTCTCAACCATTTCTTCCCCCAACGCGGATTCCAGGTTCGTCAATGTCGTCCTCTTTTTTAGCAGTATTTTCCCACTTTTTTTGTATGACGTCACAACACGGGAAGCTGTTTGATACCCTAATAAATCAGTTATTATCTTAGCATCAAAGCAAAGCGTCACTTACATTCGGTAATAGCTTTACGCCAATTATGGAATAACATTGCGTCATTCAGGGTATCTTTCCGATGACCCCAGCCCATCTCGCGTGTAGCAGTTGCAAGCAGATTTAGGCTAGCCCAATTAGACTCCACAATTTCTCCGCACGTTCTACCCACATCATCGGTCCAGTTAAAGGAAAATTTATCTGCACATCCGTCGATGTGCGACGCCAGATGGAACTTTGGAACCAACCACACCACTTCTGTCTGGTCCAATTGGCGAAGCTTCTCCGGGGTCAACAGTGGCCATGACTTATGAGCTATGCGTTCCCGAAAATGAATATGGTACTTGCAAGCAATGTCATATGATATGACTATCCGCTTTGATCCCAATTTAAGGATATCGTGGAGCACGTGGGTCATCGCAAAGTCGACAATCACGAACCTGTGATTTTATGTTTAAACCACAGCCCCCAAGACAGTGTTAAAACATACCGTTCTCCTAGTATAATATCTACAGTCCCACTAGGCATAAAAGCCCCGCTGCGCACGCAGCTCGCCGATAAATTGCCATTTGTGGGACGTTTCCGATTCGCAGAAGACCGATTCGGTTCTCCGGCTTTCATCATACGGCATGTCGCATCCTTCATATCCGCGTTAATTGCATAAATATTAAATGCATGAATGCACTCACTGCGATATCATCCGGCGCACCTCCTCTAACTCGACAAAACATTTTGTAATCAGGATGCGGTGCGTAAAACGCGTCATTTCCGAATAGGGAGGGATCGGCATTCTCCCCGCCCCCTTTATTGTGTCTCCTCAAGCGGAAGTTGCCATCAACTCCAATGTAAACTGCGTGAATGAGGGATCTAAATAGAACTCCTCATCAGCACACCCGCATAAAAAATGATTGAACCTACATACGTGTCATGGTGTTTCTCCCATCCGGCTTCTAGATTAATCCCCCATCAGTAATGGGCGTTTCGTCTGGAGTGATCCGGGACGACCTTATAGTAAATTTGGACGGTCTAGACAGCGCCAGACAGCCCAAGATCAGTCTGGACGGCCGGACGTGCCTGGACGACTTTTTCCACCATCACTGATGCCGGCTTCGGGCACGAGACACATCCCATCGCCAAGCCCCCAGACTCCCGGGGAACGTTGGGATCTCTCACTCCTCCTCGCTTCCAAGCTCGTATCACTCGCCATTGCCTTTTCACGTGTTTAAATGGCTTGTATATGTCCTATTTTCATTAATAATAGTCCACATTCGAAAATATCAGCTTACCGTCACAGAGCTTGGAGATACATTATCCGTCAGTCGATGCATCGTGCCTGCGAAGTCCCAAGGATTCGTACGGGCAATATGATTAAGAAGATGAAACAGCTTGAGGACCCTGAATGTTATCGCTGTACGTGGTCTCAGGATCGTCGCCGGGAACCATTTGCGTCCCAAAAGCTGTTCTGCTTGAGTCGGCGCTCCTGCGCATCTACACCAACCCATCTGCACTGTGTGAACACCAGTAACATCTAAAAGCGTTATATCCTGTACTCCCAATTCGTCATCAATGTATGGACATGGTTTATCTCCGTGCCCGAAATAAACAATGTGGCCGAGATCCTTGAGGGTTCGCTGAACCAAGCAGTTATTGTTCCATTCGGCGATCCGGTGGAAAGGGAGATGGCGATGCTGTTGCAGGATACACTCTTGGCAGTAGTACCCTGCCGTATCACAATCCCAGCAGTCATATACACCGCTGCCAGTGCCACCACAATCGACGCCAGGACAGTAACTCGATCCCGCCTGCGGCGGCGCCTCATGCTCATACATGGCGTTTAACACCATTTCTCGTAACTTAATGGTATGGTCTACACCCTCCGAATGCAAACCGTCCATTTCGTTATGGCCTATTTCCTGATTATGTTAAAAAATCACCACCTGAATTAATTTATGCGTGGCAACTTACTGCCTGAGGTTCGTCCTCGTTTCCCCCGTCCTCCTCCCTAACCTCACGTTCATCGTCTACAAAAGCATCCCTATCCATAGCTTAGAAATCCCACAATAGACCATTGAAAGATGAAGCGAGGTCGACTGCAGACTGCGCTGGCTCCTGCGGGCGCACAGACACGGAGGCAACTGAAGAGGGATTGGCCAGCTCATCTGGTATTTCTTCCCAGGGGACCTCTCGACCATTAATAACCTTCATGCTTTTTACAGCTCTTGGATCTGTAAGGTATGGCCCATCACGTTTGGCGGCCTTCTGCAGTCTCTTGCGCACCTGTGATAGCTTCATGGTGAGTATATCGACTTTGAATAATACCACGTGATCAGGTTCTTACGTTATTCTTTGGTTTTTCGCACGTCGACTGTTCACAGCACTCCTACTTCATATCGCATCCACATGCCCCCCAATGGCTCCAAACGGTATGTGTTATGCGAAATAGTCATGTTATTCACTGATAATATTACCTAACAGAACCCCGAAAACACGTATGGGGCCACCAGCCGGGGTAGCGTAAGTCTTGATATTCCTATGGTTCCGCGTCCTAACCTGAGTGCATTCTTCATTTTTCCAGTGTTATATACATTAGCAGCGATGAGGAAACCGGGCCCACCCAATTGCCAACCTATATGACCCCCCCTAGATCCCCATCCCCAGTTCGTTGTCGTTGGCGCCGGGACTCGTATGTGTTTCTCGTACACTCCGTGTCTACTTGAAAGCCAGAGCTAATGTAGCATCATTGTAGGATTGTAATCATCAGTAGCGATGACGAAACCTCATCAACCAAGCAAGCAGAGCAAGTACTCATTCTTTTTTCACATACCGCTGTGAGCTCACTGTTATCCCTAGTCATTTTAAGTATCTAAGCTATCTCTCGACCGGAACCGCGGAGGGAGCTCGATGGACCCGTGTACCATTAGTTTCCTTAGCCAGATTAGACCCTGGATGCTGGCTTGACGACCACCTGGTTGAAATGGGGCTATCGTGCGCATGCTATCCTATGATGCATTATATATATACTAACTATGTATTATCGCTGTCTTTTAGGTTGTGGTTCGAACGTTTTACTGCTTCCTGCCACTCCACTGGGCGATTGAAAGTTTTGTCATCTTTCTTCTTTACGAACTACACTGCCCGAGGTTATCCCGCGGTGGCACACTGGACAAAGAGGTGGTCTCCGTTCGATTTTGATTTGATCGTCATTCCGGTTCATGATGTGAACCATTGGTTTTCATGTGTTATCATTGGTGCCAGGAATAGTATCGCAGGTCTGCCCACTAAGCCGTAAATTAGTTCATTCGGTTCCCTTGCTCTTATCTCTCCTCATCTACTTAAAGGCCGATCGATATTATCTCGATGGACTCATTGGCTATTGAGCGTGCATCAGCCCGTGATTCTGTGTCTGCGTGGCTTATTATCGAGTTCAATAAGAAGTTTCCCAAAGAACATCATCGACAAGTCCCTTCAATCGTCTCTAGGGACCTCCCGGTCCGTCCTCCCCATTTCTTGCTTCTTTGTTCTTACCGAATTTGGCCTCCTTTTTTGCTCCATTCAGGTTCCACAGCAACCTAACTTCTTTGACTGTGGCCTTTATATGATACATTATGTTAATCATTTCGTTCGACACTCCAACTCATTACTCCAAGCCCTTAATGTAAGTACTAGCCTTTTTCCCTTAGGGTTTTAGCCTTGGCATCTCACATTTCTCCTGGTGCAGTCCGATAGTTCCGGTTACCAGGACCCAGGGATTTGGAGGACTGATCTGGCGTTGCATGCACGGTCCGATTTTGCTGTTCATGTCCGACGTTATGCTCGTATGGCATACGAATCCGAATCTGAAGCACGAACAAGCAGCTGACTACGAGTTATCTGCATCCGCCCATATCAGCCCACATCTCCGCATGGACATCAGGGAATGTCCCTGCAAGATATCCGTGCAGGAGTAGGGACACAATTTAACTAATTGGGTAATGATACATTTTCTTACATCTTCCGAGATATATAATACCAGGTTGCAATTTGACTCTAGAATCGTCCATCCCCGTCGTTCCAGCAGTCCTTGGCAGCCAAAATAGGGTTTCTGTACTTGATATAACTATCCAGTGTATCACTCTATTTCCGTTAGCTCTTTATTGACGGAAAAAATTGAGTAGACTATGCATGGCTACCCTGCACGGCCTGCCCACCCGGTTCATTTTCAACATCGCTCCGATAGCATTTTCTGATTTTCTCAGCAAGTGATATCTCTCTTTTTAATTCACCACTCATCTCGCCAGCCTGCAAGCAGGGTTGTTATCATTATTTTCTGTTCCGATGTAATAGTCCGGCCTGCCCATGAGGTCCCTTTTCATAACAGGTCCGTTGATATTTCATCTCAGCAGGGTTGTAATACTAATACTTATTTTTCCGCCATTTCCGACATAGATTTATCCTATCGCAGTCTAAGACTGGGTTCTAATTTTTGTAACCATCGGCAAGCCACTCGTTCGTGCTTCAGAGTCCTAATTCTCCTGCACAGACCACCATCCGGTACATCTCCCTGCAGGACGAGGGGTACACTGCTATACATTTTAGTTATAGACCAGACTTTCAGAAATAGACCGCATCCAAATTCGGACCTTATAAAAGAAGCCGTAGCCGCAGCCGCTTAGTCAGCTGCTTGTTCGTGCTTCAGATTTCGTGCTTCAGAGTCTGCTTGTATGCTGTCACAAGCATGAAAAGCCTTAATATTTGATATTTCAAATGTAAAGTCTTGTAGAATTTTCTATCAACTTGCCTTGATCTCATACATTTATTGCTTTTAACTACAACATATTGTAGTACGTACTTCTAACAATACTCTTAAGTCATCACTTAAGTCATTCCACCTTAGTCGCAGCAAATTTGCTTCCGGCGATTGCTCATCCACGTTGCAACTGCCTCTCCCCACACATTTTGTTTTCCTCCCACTTCCCCATTAATCTTGCCTTTCTGTAATGTCCATTGAGCCAGTGTCCATCGAATCAGGTATTTTTCTCTTGTTATTTGATATTACTCAACAGGCTCATCGTTTCCACAGTTTATCAACGGATTGTGGGGGCTTTGCCTGACCTTCTACCTCTCATCATCAACACCCGCATCTGCTCCGCACCTCCAATGGATTTCTGGGTATGGGACCGGCTTTCGGAAGAAGAAGATTGCACTAGGATGGATTTACGAAGGGTTGCTGAATGGGATGGGGATTGGCTGCGCCTCTACACTACTAGGTTGGCGTTGATGGCTAAGATGCGCGCGACCTGTCCGCTTTTCCGCCAGCTCATTGACACGTTCTTTCTCGTTCAAGCTTGGTTTACCCATCCAACTCAAATCCGGGCTTTCTTGCGCGCGTATCCCCCGGGCCACCCATTGTTGTCAACTGTGCGTTCCTTGCGGGTCGATTTGGCATTGGCTAGCAACCTACCTTGGAAGGACATCCCTTACACGGCGTCATCATGGCCCCGTCATCGCACACATGACATATACTGGCATCCTCCCCCAGATATGAGGAGTGCCCACTATGGGGTTGTCGAGGTTCGTGCCATTGGATTCCGTTTTGATGTCGTATTCACTTCGCTTTGCATTATAGGTCATGCGTTTGTATCGCATGCTCTTTAACCGCACGCAACATATTGTATCTTTCGACAACGGCATACATGCCAGTTTAGGTCTATTTGCCCACCCTCCTCCTCCTGGTTACCTCCGCACCCTCCTGCACGCTCAGTATGGTCATCTCAAAAGCCTACGGATCATCTCTCCCGTCTTTAATTCGGATCTCATCACAGTCATCGGTCGTTTGCACCATCTGGAAGAACTGGTCATACACTTTCTTGCTGAGCGATACTCCGGGGGAATACCTGATTTCCCCGCTAATTTCTCTTTTCCCAAATTGCGCAAGTTGCATGTGGCTGGACAGATTCAAGCTGAAACGCTTATTTTTGTCAGGCGGTGGACCCTTCCCATGCTTGAGGTCTTTTCAAGCGCCCCCACTATCGTCGAGCCATATCTTCTTGAATCCTTGCAGAAGTTTGGGAAGAATTTGCACCGCCTGGTGATCCAAGGCAAATACTCATTGACAGAAGCTCTTCCATTGGTGTACCTATGTCCAGCGTTTGAGGCCCTTGAAATCACCTTCACCGAGTTTCCCCCCCCCATATTATCCCATCCCTCCATCCGGACCATTGTCATTCATTGCTGTGATCTGCTTTCCCCTCTAACAGTCAATATGGAGCGGTTTCGGGCGCAGATGGATGTCCTGGTAGAAATGCACTCTCTATGGCCTCGCTTGACACGGGTTATAGACACCTCTGGGCCTCCACGGCCTTTTAACTATGATCATGCGGGATATCTAACATGGTGGGATTCCCCGCTGAGGCTCTGCCAACTTTGGCAAGTGGGCTTCACAGTCCTGAGTGCACATGGGGATGAGATGAGAGGGGAATTGGAACACGAGTTGCAACTCCTCATGGAATGAGTAATGTAGTAATGTTTCGTAGATATAATAATATAAATATTCCTTATTCCAAGACTATTTATTGAGTGTTTGATGATTTATCTATGAAACTGTGTTCACGTTAGAGCAGTCTCCCTGATTAGGCGCCCAAATAGAACCCTTTCCTATAGATCTTGCAACACGCTTTGGCACACATTCCTGGCATTCAAAAACTCTCAAACTTTAAATGAACAATGTGTGAATATATATTTTTTCATATCCGAGGTAAACAGACTGTTAATGTATGCCGGCGAGTTTATGTCCCGTAGGGGCTTGCAGCATATTCTAGGTTCCATAGCGCCTTAAGTACCTACTTTTGTCTTTACCATCTTCACCTAACTCACCTTTTACAAATAATGCCTGGGGGTCGACCCAAAAAATACAACACTCCTGAGGAGGCACATCAAGGGAGACTGGCCTCCAAATCTGCCTATCGCCAACGGTGAGATATAATCTTTTCAAAAAGGAACGTTGTTGGAGATTGACCATGCTCCGTATGCTATGCTCCTTTCCCACCATCTGAACAAAAAATAAATATTGTCTTTGTGGTTTAACAAATGATATGCATATGAATCATCTAATCATTATACTCCCAACAGAAACCTAGAGGAAGAGCGAGCGAAATCGCGCAGCCGCACCCGCAAGGCAGCAGTGCAAGCCTGTCAGCTGAGGGAGCAGAATGCAAGCACTGTGCCTGTGGAGTCCTCAAGCACGGTTATAACTCTGAAGGATGGTCCATCAGATTCAAAGAAAGCTTCGGTCACTCAGAAGACCGTTAAATCAAGAGCTTCGAAAAGTGAAGTTAATTTTGAATTAGCCAAGCGTCGGATTTGGCAGAAAATCTTTCACTCCTGTCACACCTGACTTGGATGCATATTTCCCCCGAAGGTATCAAACACATATTTCAGGTGTCAAAGAACTAGGCTGGGACTTACTCAAGCCAATCGTGAAGGAGCGAGTCACCCTTTTAACGGAATGTGAGGATGAGGCGATCAGGCTGGTACAATTGGCCTACGAGAACTTTTACGGTATATCTGGGTTGCCTCTAAACCAAGCCAACGAGATTCTGGATGAGATGCGTATGTTTCGATCAATGCTGGCGAGGTTAGCAAACTGTGAAACCGAGTTCGAGCTATGGATGGATAGTGGGCCAAAGGATTGGAGCAGTATAGGCTCATACATTCGACAGGCGGTCTTATCTGACAATCATAGTTGTTTCAATAGAGACTTTGTGCAAAAGCCGCAGCGCCTCCAGGTGGCGCCATGACGTTGTGCATATTTTGGCTCCACCGCGGTTGCGCTGCGGCTTTCCCGCGGTTGATGCGACGTGTTCTGTTGTTTAAACCCTTCTACATCCTATATTTCATTTTCAATAAATCTATCTTACACAAACCATGGTTAGCACTCGTAGCAAAGCACGCAATCAGCTTCAGCCTACTGCTCGCCAGCCAACTCCTGAATGGC